>VDFB02052558.1:0-17734 GCA_007258455.2 Sequoia sempervirens | reverse complement strand
AAAGTGACTATAGCCTACCGCTTACTCATCCAACTAATTGCACCACCATTCATCATGAAAATATATCCACTGGTGGATCTTCTGTTGTCAATGTGCCTTGCCCAATCAAAATCCACATACCCATGAATGTTGAGAGTCCTCTATGATTCAAAAAAATTTCCATGGTAACATAAAGAATATTCTAAAGTGCTCTTTAGATATCTAAACACTCTTTTCACAACATCCCAATGTGTCCTTCCAGGATTCACCATAAAATGACTAAGTACTCCCACTACTTGGGAAATGTTTGTCCTTATATAGACCATTGCATACATTAAACTTCCAACTACACTTGCATAAGGCACCCTAGTCATTTCCTCCATTCAGTAGGAGATTTTGGACAATCTGCAATAGATATCTTTGTTCCTTGCAAAACTGGAACAACTAGTTGCTTGCAATTAGTCATAGAAAATCTCTCAAGAACAATGTTAATATACTTACTCTAGCTGAGCCAAAGTTTTCTACTCTTTTTGTCCCTGGTTATTTCCATTCCTAGAATATGCCTAGCTGCACCAAGATCTTTCATTTCAAACTTTAGAGAAAACTAAGATTTTAGATCAAAAATCATTAACTTAATATTGCCTATGAACAACATATCATCAATATAAAGATAAATAATAAGAACACGATCATTTTCAGCTTTGAAGTACACATAATGATCAGATTTCAATCTTGCAAATCCAAATGACAGAACAAACATGTCAAACTTATGGTACTACATTCTAGGAGATTGTTTTAATCCATATAGATATTTTTTCAACTTGCAAATCAGATTTTCTTTACCTTTTTCCAAAAAGTGCTCAAGCAAGGACATATAAATTTCTTCTTCAAGATCACCATGAAGAAATTTTTTCTTCACATCCATCTATTCAATATCTAATTCATACATTGCTGCAAGTGACAAAAGAAATCTAATAGAGGTCAGCTTAGTTGCAGGAGAAAAAAATTCTCCATAATCAATTCCGTCTACCTGGGAATAATCCTTCGCAACCAACCTCACCTTATACTTTTCAACAGTTCCAAATAGACCTATTTTCTTTTTAAATACCCATTTGCAGCCAACAACTTTTCTGCCTTTAGGAAAGGGCACCAATGATAGGGATAGGGTTGATTGAGCCACCGCTCAATGCTCTGGGTCTCCAATTGAGTAACCCCTTGGTGTTTCTCTCCACCACTCAACCTATAGGTCCTAAAGGCTATTAGGCACCCCTGGTCTTCTCTGCCAACCCTGCTATCAAGTTTCAAATCATTCACCAAGCCTAACTTGATGCTCTTCCTCTCTTTCACCACCTAGCCCTTAATCACCTTAAAGACTAACCATGCTCAATTGTTTCCTAACTTTGTTTCAGGGGTGTGTGTTGCCTTCCAAGGCTTTCAAAATCATCTTCTACAGGTGCTTGAACAAACACCAGACTCCAACTCTTCATCGTTTTCATAAAATCTCTGTTTTAGGGTTTGGGCAGGGCTACAAGCCTTGAGCCCCTTTTAGCCCTCTCAACACAAGAAACAGTTTAGATCTCTTTTCTTTCAACAGCTTGTGCCAAACTTTCTTCTGACACTCTAGCTCTTTTCCCAAGCTCTGACAGATTTTTGGTATTTGGGACCTTTCCTGTCCGTACAGAGGTACATTCCAGTCTTGGTGGAAACTAGGGTTTCTTTAGACCTTTCCTTGGTCTGTTTTGCCTTTTCCTGCCTCCATTTGATCTGACAAGGACTGCACTTTTCCTGCCAACCTTCTTGGGACCTCCTGCAACCAGTATACACTCTGCTGTGTTTAAAAATTTGCCACCCCTGCCACGTTAGGGTTTGTTTCCAACTACCTTTTCCCAACCGGGCAACACAAGCTCGCCTAGGAAAAGATCAGAATCATGCTTTCATAACTTTCAAAGACTACTATATTTACACTATATACAAGGATGGAGTCTAGCTTTGTTTCCACTGCTTCCATACTTCTTGGTACGGGCAGAAAACAAGCTAAAACTCCATTTTTCTGATCTTTACCAGACAAAACAGCAAAACAGAAAAGAACACAGTATTTACAAAAAGATGAAAGCGATGGAGAAACCAACTAAAATGCCACAAGAAATGTTTTGAAAGGTGTCACTACATGCTATTCAACTCAACAAAAGCTTTACTTAATTCATTTCTTGCAGCTGTCACACGCAAGAACAGAAAAATCAGACTTTTTCCAACAAAAATCACTGTTTTCTTTGATTGTTCTCTCGAACTGCCAACATTCAAAACTTCTAACCTCTTCAAAAGTTCGAGAGATCCCTTTCACAACGCCAAGAAACAGTCAGGTTTTCTCCCTTGAGCTCCAAACGACCAAAACATTTGGTGTTCGAAAACACAATGTGTTTTACAATCTTAGACTCAAGCTTAGAAAACAACCCCTCAAAGGATTGTAAAAACTTATTCAACTTCTCACTAAGAAACAAAAGGTCCTCAAACACAATCTAGATGGTGTTAAAGGTTTGTTTCCAACTACCTTTTTCCCAACTCGGGCAACAATAAGCTCGCTTAGGAAAAAGATCAAAACTACAAGCTTCATAACTTTCAAAGACTACTATATTTTTACACTATATATTGGGTGATGGGAGTTCAGCTTTGTTTCCATCAGTTCCATATTCTTGGTACAAAGTAAAACAAGCTGGGAAACTCCATTTTTCTCATCTTTACCGCATAAAACAAGAAATGTAAAAGAACACAGATTTACAAAAAGATGAAACCGATGGAGAAAATAAACTAAATGCAACAAGAAATGCTTTGAAAGGTGTCACTTAAATGCTATTCAACTCAACAAATGTTACATTAATTTATTTCCCGCAGTTTTATCACACGCTAGTTAAATGTAAAAAATCCTACTTTTTCAACAAAATTCACTATTTTCCTTCTTATTCTCCTGAAAACTGCCAACATACAAAGCATCTAACCTCTTCAAAAAGGTTGAGAGATCCCTTTTACAACGCCCAGAAATAGTTAGGTTCTCTCCCTCGAGCTCAAAAAGACCAAAACATTTGGTGTTAGAAAACACAATGTGTTTTACAATCTTAGACTCAAGCTTAGAAAACAACCCCTCAAAAGATTGTAAAACTTATTCAACTTCTCACTAAGAAACAAAAGGTCCTCAAACACAATCTAGATGGTGTTAAAGACCTTTCCCAACAAAATAAAATAGATTTTAAAACAAAACTTCAAAATCTATACTTGCACTTTGGCAGGTGCTCCTGCACTCAACCAAACTCCAAGTTTCATTCTTTCTAATGATGCCATTTCTTCATTCATGGCTTCCAACCAAGAGTTTTGAATCAAACATTCTAATTTCCTTTCGATTCTAGGTCTATCAATTCTAGAAATTAAAGCATAGGAACAAGTAGAATCTAACATAGAGAACCCATACCTATCAAGTTGCTTTCTTTCACATGTGGACCTCCTCACGAGCTGAGGTTGAGGTTGTTGTTCTTCTTCAAAACTCTCAAAACTGCTTGAGCTCTCCTCAAATTTAGGTACATTTTGAATTTTCAATTCCTCTTTATTTGGTGTCGAAGGAATTTCAACTACATCCTTTTTATTTTCTAATTTTGTCTCTGACTACAAATCCAAAGTAGAAGGGTTCAACTCCCAAAAAATAACACTTCTGCTATACAAAACCTTCTTAGTCTCAGGATTCCAAAGATTGTATTCTTTTATGCCAACACTATAGCCAATAAAAATACATTTAACAACCTTGTTCTCCAATTTAGATTTTTTTTTTTCATTCGACACATATGCATATACCTCATAGCCAAAGACTCGAATGTGTCTCAGAGAGGGCTTCTTTCCAAAACATGCTTCCAAAGGTGTTTTCTCAACAAGAGCAAAATTTGGAGGACATTTTAATAAATAACATGTTGTTGCAATTTCCTCAGCCCAAAAATTCTCCTCCAAGCCAGCACTTCTCACCATACTTCATGTTCTTTCCACCACTGTCTTGCTGAACCTTTCAACAACTCTATTTTGTTGTGGAGTGTAGGGTGTAGTTATATGTCTTTTAATTTCATGATCTTTACAATACCTTTCAAACTCATCAGAACAAAACTCACCACCATTGTTAGTCCTTAAACATCTTATTTTTCTTCCAATCTAATTTTCCACAAGGTTTTTAAAATTCTTAAAATGATTGAACACTTCTGATTTACTCTTCAAAAAATAAACAAATTCCCTTCTTGAATAATCATCAATGAACGATACATAATATCTTGATTTAGACAAAGAAGGAACATTTACTAGACCAAAAACATCATAATGAATGTAATCAAGTATACCAAAAGATTTATGAGGACTGGAATAAAATGAAACACAGTGTTGTTTTCCATATATACAATGTTCACAAAATTGGAATTCAAGGTTACCGTCATCAAGACCTTCAACTAGATTTTTATTTTTCAAGATTTTTAAACCTTTTTCTCCAATGTGTTCAAGCCTATGATGCTAAAGCATAGTCTTTTCTGTTGTAAATTTAACTTCCATAGAGTTTACACTATCAAGAACTTTTTCCTCCTCTCCACAAGTAGCCTTTTGCAACTTTGTAGAGACACGGTTGCATTGAAAAAAAAGTGCATCTAGCTTATACAAAGTACCAATATGAGCACCCATAGCTAGCACCATTGAGCCTTTAGTCATTTTGTAACCATTTCTAGAGAATGGGACTTGCACTCCAACATCATTCAACTTACTAACAGAAAGTAAATTTTGAGACAGACCTGAAATATGCATTACATCATTGATTCCCTTCACTCTTCCATCAGGGAACTAAATTGAATTTTCCATAATAACTATTTCAAGAGATGAATCACTTTCTAAATACACCCTTCCACCATCATATTTTTCATACTTAGTGATCCAGTCTCTATGAGATGTCATGTGGAAAGATGCTCCAGAATCAATCAGCCAGACATCATCTGATGCCTGAGTTTCCAAGGCTGCAATGAAATACTTTGCATCACTCTGAGAAGAATCATGATCGGAAGAATACTTCTTCTTCTTTTTCTCCTCTTTGCAATCCTTTCAGACATGACCAGGTTGCCCACAATTCCAACACTTAACCTTGGAATTCTTTCCAAGAGACTTTGATCTCCCTTCTCATTTTGATTTGGACTTCTTGTCCTTCTTCTTTCCTTTTTCTTTCAATCTTCCTCGAATAGCAAGTGTTTCCTTCACCATCTCAAAATATTTCCTTCACATCTCTTATGATAACAAAGAAGAAACAACATCTTCCATCTTAAAAGTGGATGTCGTACTCTCAATAGCCATCACCAAGTTATCCCAAGAATCCGGCAAAGAACATAACAATAGCATACAATGATCTTCTTCATCAATCTTCACACCCATAGATGCTAACTAAGCAATCAACATGTTAAGAGCATTCAAATGATCAACAACAAACACTCCTTCCTAGATTTTTTGAGAGTACAAATTCTTCCTTAAGAATAATTTATTCACCAAGGACTTGCCCTAATAAATTTCTCCCAGACTTTTCCATAGAGAAGATGCAATCTTCTCTTCATGAACATTTAGAAGAACAGAGTCTACCAAACAGAGCCTTATCATTCCCTTTGATTTTTGATCTGCAAGGTCCCAATCTTCTTGCTTCATGCCAAAAGGTTTCGTTCTAGACACAACAATCCAAAGATCATGATCAACAAACAAATCTTCCATTTTGAGTTTCCACAACTCAAAATTGTTTCCATTAAATTTCTCAATTTCAATCTTTCCTGATGTACTTGCCATTTCCATCTCAATCTGTAATTTGATAATTACCAAACTTCTACAAGACTTCCACTAAACAAAATTGACACAAAAAACCAATGTACCCACAAGGATAACACAACTAGTTGGGCTCTAATACCACTTGTAAGGAAAGCTTAAGGTGTGGAACAAACTCTCCTAATGTCAAAACTCAGAGAAGAATGAAGATATGTCTTTAAATTTAACAATTACAGTTTAGTAAGATGCACATGAAAGAAATAAAAGAATAGAGAAGTAAACGCATATACAATTGGACACCAGATTTATGTGGGAAAGTCCTTATGGGAGAAAAATCCACCACACCAAGTAAAGCCTCTTTATATTATAGTAAACAAAATTACATACAAAGATCAAACTTCACTTTGAGATGTCAATTTTATAGCAACAACATTTCCCTAATCAACCTTGTACAAATCATCACTATTACAATGCTCTCCAACAACATATAATGAAATTCACACATTGAACAATCCCTGCTCGATCAAAAAAATCTACCATAATCCGAACTATTCATCCTTCCACAAGTAGTCTATTCATTTCCCACAAGAGAATGGTCACAACAGTCCAATTGTCAACTGGTTTACTTTCTGCTTCTCTCATTGGTTCAAAAAACACCATGTAGGATAGTCAGTCGATCAAAAACTTCAACTATATCACTCATTGATGATACAATAGACCATGTCTCATCGATGACAAACTACCCATTGACCATTGCACACTACACAGTCTTTTACTAGTCTATCATTTAGACTTGGTGAAGTCTCCCCAGCCACAGGATCATCGGCATGACCAACACTATCAATGAAAAACCGAGATATAATATTGATATTTTAAGTCTCCCTGATGTCCCAAATAACACAAAGACCATATACATCAGCAAGATTCACACCAATGTCCAGACCCATCAGCAAGAGTAACACTATTGGTAATAGTTTGAAATGTTAAATCGATAGTTCAAGTCACTCCAACACATCCATCGACAAGAGCCTCCATGATGATCTCCTTTGGCCAAACATCTACCATAATAACAAGTTCAAAATATCACTCCGACTGTTCTGGTCACACCACCGGTTCTTATCGGCAAGAAATTCATAGGTCACACTGACATCGACCAAACTTCTGTTGTCAAAATGAGTTAGGAATCTCACTCTGACAATTCCATTCATACTAATGACTTCCATCAGCAAGAAAAGTTCTAGGTCACATTGATATGATCCCTTCAATACTTTAGAACACAACTACTTTTCGACAAGACATTCCAAGGGTCTCATCGATACTGCTCTTTTATGAGTTCCATGTCAGTAAGTTTGAGGCACTTTTTACAACAACTTTTTCCTAAGAATTATTCTTGTGAATTTGGTCCATTATCTCCTTATAAGTTCCAAATATCTTCATATTGGGACCCTTTGGCTTGCTTAGAATATTTACAACATACACATCTACCTCCTTTTGTGATATCTCATATCGTATCTTAGGGTTCCAACTCATTCATGGATCTACCACCTCCATGTAAATGTAGTCCTTGTCTACCTAAAATGTTAATGTGTTGATATATTATTTCATAGATTCATAGGGAATCTACTCTCTTTCTTAAATTTTTTGTTGGCTCTTGAAGAGCCCCTGCAAGTTGTAGTATATGTTTGTTTTTCTAGGAATTGGTGGGTGTGCATCTTTATCTGAGTAGCTACTAGTAGATGGGTTTTCCATACTTTTCCCTTAAATCCTAGAAGATCATTCAAAAAGTAGAAGACCAAGCATATGAGGAGCATTCTATAGTAGAAGTTGTAGAATGAGGTCTTAATTTTATGTAGGTTCTCCATGTGTTTCTTGTGTATTACATCATAGAGATCAAAGTCCTTCCTTTCCACAACCATTTGATAAGTGGTGTGAATCAATTTTTTTGTGGTAGATTCTTCTATATTCAAATCATAGAATTTATATGTAATGCCCATGGTTTCTTATCACACTCTAGGTTTTTTTATGGATAAAATGCTTAGGTTGTTTTCATTTGGTGTTGCACCTATGAACTACGTGACTACATCATTTTTCACCGCTTTCTTTTTCGGTACCTCTCCAATCATACTTAATCTCGTTATTGCATGAATCACTTCTCTTGTGGTGTGGTATAGTTTGTATAGATAGATGAAATCATCATGGAATTTTCTAAGGACTATTCACACCCAATTGTGCTCATCATATAATTCTAGGTAGTCTTTCCACCCATCTAGATGCTTCTATCCCACCTCTTGTATTGTGGTTGATATGTGATTTAGTTTGGAGCAAGTAGGATTTTCCTTAGCTCCTCAAATTTTGTGTGAGCTATTTTGGATATGGGATCATGGATGTATTTCATTACATCTTTTGTGTACACAACATATATAGGGATGCTTGAGAAATCCCCATCTTTTTTGACCTCCATAGCTTTGAATGGGTACTTCTTGTATTTTGGTCGTGGTTTCTCTATCGTATTCACCAAAGTTGGGATTGCCATTATTTACAATTGTATGGGGTATTTTAGTAGAGCTCAAGTAACTTATGTTAGAACAAGTATTTTGAATTTAAAGTGAATGGAGTGGATCTGTGAGGGGTTTAAATAACTATGTTTGGTGGTTGCATTGATGTCACTTTCCCATTATCTTTCAAGTGTTTCTGTATCTGTTTGAAGTTTGTGGCTACTAATGGTTTGATTTTTTTATTTAGTAATATATTACATATGTTACATAGTTTTCAATTTATGTCTTTTCAACCTTTATGATTCTTATCCATTTGGTAGGTGGTAGTGTTTAATTCTTTCTCTATTCACATATCTTGTGATGTGGTTAAAATCTAATCTTTTTAATCTCACCACCCTTGAGTTTGTAATTTCATGAATAGAGTATGGACCTAGCCAGTGCCTTACTTTTAATTTTCCTTTCTTTTTGAATTTACTATCATAAAGTAATATAAAATATCCTATTTGAAAAAAATTAGTGTGAAGGTTCTTATCATGCCAGGCCTTTTTTCCTTTTTTGTTCTACCTTTTGATTGTATAGTGTTATGAATCTAACCTCGTCTAGTTTTTCTAGTTCTTCTATATTTTGTGCTAAGGATTTATCATCATCTAACTAAAATTTAGTATGGTACATAGATTTGGGATTATAAAGTTCATCGAAACTACCACATCAATTCCATATACCAGTTGGAATGGTGTAAACTTAGTACTCTTGTAATATGTGTGGTAGGCCTAGAGTACCATAGGTATTTTAATATCCCAATCCAACCTATTTCCTTCACACATTTTTTTAAGTTTTGTGTCAATTATCTTATTCAAATCCACACTTTCTCTATTTTCTTATGGGTGGTATGGGGAGCTCTTATTATGTGTGATCATGATTTTTTTTAAATATCTACAATTACTTTATTAACAAAGTGCTTGTCTTGATCATTTACTATAGTTAGTGAGATACCATATCTAGTGATTATGTTTTCATATATGAATCTTGTAGCATTTTTTGTGATACATTCCCTAATGGGTTCTTCCTCTACCCATTTTATCAAATATTCAACTCTTGTGATGATGAATCTTGTTTTAGAGTGCTTGGTAGGTGGATCAATTGTTCCTATAAATTCTATAGCCCATTTTTCAAATGGTATTTGTGATAAAACTATATTTAATGGCATCTCATCTCTTATGGTATGTTAATTTCCAGTATATTCTTTGGCATCTTGTGTAGGGTTTTCCACCATATTCTAGCTAATTTCACCCTTTTTGATATTGCTTCATCGCAATTATGCTTCCTTCTATTGCTTCATCGACTTATTTTAGGATAGATTCTCTTTAATTTTAAAACACAAATCTTCTTATTATTTCATTTCACCCTATATGATATAATTGTCCTTCTATTAGATATAATTCTCCTTCTATTAATGTATATGGTAGATATTTCTACACTAGCAATTCTTTAGCTTGTGGTGAGAGATCTGATGGAAGTTCACCTTTAGATAAGAGTATATCATTGTCATGGAGTTCCTTTGGTACTACATTTAATCTAAATATGTGTTTTCTTGGTAGATCTTTTGACTGGTATTCTAGTCCTCCCTCATCTCTATTCTTGATAAGTAGTTTGGGCCTTGATTATTTTTCTAGGTTTGACCATTATCTTAAAATAAAATTCTTGAAATAGAAGTAACCATCATCATACTATCCCTTGTATTACAAGCCCATTGAGTAAGTATTTTAATAGTTTATGATATGTGAAGAATGTATATTTTGTTGATAGGAGATGATGTCTAAAATTTTGTAATACATAGACCATAGCTAGGGCTTCTCTCTTAGTGGTGGTATAGTTATTTTCTACCTTAGATATTTTTCTACTTGAAAAGGCTATCTAGGGTAGTCTTTCCCTTGGTTTGAGCTAATATAATTCCTATGGAAATATATGATGCATCTACATGTACATGGTAAGGTGTATTCCAATTTGGGAAGATAAGTATTGGTGCTTTTATAATTTTGTTCTTCAGTGTATCAAATGCTTATACCAAATTTATTTTTGAGTATTTCAAATGCTTATTCCAATTTTTTGGGATTCCTCATTCCATTCAATGGATTTCTCATTCCATTCAATGTTTATAACAAATTTATTTTTGAGTAGTTCTTCCATCAATGTAGATATTCCAAAATACCCTTTTATAAATTTTTGGTGGTATCTAGTATAACCAAAAAAGGTTCTTACTTCTAAAGTTGTTTTCAGTGGTGGTAGTGTCATGATTAGTGTAACCTTCATAAGGTCTACCATAAACCCTTCCTTGCATATGATATGATTAATAATGTGTTGCATACCACAAAAATGCACTTCTTCAAATTTATGGAAATCTACATACTTCTACATCTATTGAGCATCATCTTGAGTACTTGGATGTGGTCTTTGACCAATCCATAAACCATCCAATAATCTAAATATACCTCTAGGAATTCATGCATAAAGTTTTCAAAAGAATTTATCATGAACATGTTAAATACTATAGGTGCAATATTTAAGTTGAATGACATCACTATATACATTTAGGACCCCCATTCTATTGCAAGTGTTGTTTATGGCTGTTCTTATTTACTTATTCTTACTTGATGATATCTTGAAAATCCATCACTAAAGGAGTATATTTCTCTCCCTACTGTTGAATCCAAAATTTCTTCTGTGAATGGTGTAGGAAAGGGGTCATGGATGAAAGCTTTATTTAGTTCTCTATAGTCAACAAAAATAATTATTTCTCTTGTCTTCTTGTTCTAGATTACCATGGGACTAATCCACTTTGCATCCTCCATGGGTTTGATTATCCCATCTTCTAACATTTTGTTTAGTTTCACTTTGAATTTCTTCTTCATATTAGGGTTTAGTCAGCAGGGTCTTTTCCTTACTAGTTTAGCTACTTCTTTCAATTGTATTTTCATAACTCCTGCTTCTTCCTTTATTCCCTTCAAGACTGTTAATTTCTTGGGGAAGATTTATTCAAATTTAGATAAAATTTCTACAACTTGTGCCACTAGTCTATCATCCCAATAGTTTCCTCATTTTAGGATCTCCTTCCTTAGCAATGTTTTCTTCTTTTAGATTAATTGGTTGGCTATAGTATTTTTTCTTGGCATCTATGGGAGATTCTAATTCTCTTTCCCCTTGCTGAACTTGTATGTCTATGTTATGGGAGTCCTCATCCTCCTAGTTTATTAAGCAACATATTTTGTCAAATAGTGTGATTTCTTTATTAATCCATTCAATATATCTCCATATGCTTTATGATTGTGGAGGTAGTGTGGAAGGTTGTAGTACTACCATTTCTTGAATTTACTCTAGTATAAATATGATCTCCTTCATTTTGAATAGTGTGATATGTATGTTTATGTTTTCATTATAGAATGATAAGGTGTGAATAAAATCTTTTGTTAGCTCTTCCCGATTGTTGGTTTCTCCTCTTTGATCTTGGTTGATGTACCAAGTTTGCACCACTAGTGTTAGTGTCCAATAAAACAATTTTATGTATATTCAGTTGTCATATTCACTTTTATCTTTCCATGTGCTATTACAAATGGTAAGGTGTTCCTCTAGTGGGATTTTTCGATTATAATTTTGTATTTCCTTATATTCCCCTTCCTCTAGTAGGTACCTCGTTTTGATTAAGATCTTGAATATTTCCCATTGTGTCAAATTTTCTTTTTGTGCATTTTTCTAGCATGCAACATTAAAAATAAGTGTATGCTTCAATATTTCCATTCTCCTTTCCTCAATTTGAATATTTTTTTCTATATGTGTGATGATTAATGATAGTAGGTCCCTAACTCCTAAGTATTTAGGAAATTTAATATCTGATTATCCTAGCAAAATGTGATTTATATGGAGAGTATTTTTTAGATAGAGATTTAAGGTTATCTTTTATTCTACTATAATTTTTGTGTAGTTCATTATTTATAAATGTGGTAGAATGTAGAGAATTATCCAACGTCTTCCTAATCATAAAGATTCTATAAAATTCGGCAATTCTCTATGAATGGAGTTTTGGTTCTTCCTACATCCATGCATCTAGCACTTCCTCACTATCTATGCTATATGTGGTGCTCTCAATTTCAAATTATCCTTTTAAATTTGTATTTTCTAGAATGTCATTTGGTGGTAGCCTCAAAATTGTATATAGGTTTTATTATTAGATTCATTATGCTCTTTTGGGGTTATTTCTACTATATATGTTTCATTTGGGGTTTTGCCTAGGGGGATATGGACTATATTATTTGTATCAACAAATAATATCTCCTCTTTTTGGGAGTCTAAAACTCTATTGGAATTCACAAACCATCTAAGTCCTAGGAGGGCATTGAATGAATCAAATGTTTATTTTATTGTAATACTTCAAAATCAACTATTTTTTTTACTCTCTTGACATTAAACTCAACCTATTTTCATGTACATATGGTTTTCATTCTATTTCCATCTACTAGACTGATGTTATATGGTGTCTGATCTAGTTTTGGTTTTCCTATTTGTTCCCATACCAATTTTGGTAGTATGTTGATATCTACTCCTAGGTCTACCATGACATTAGTTATCTTTTTGTGATTTATATTTACTATGCTCATGATTAGGTGTGTTTTCCATTGTTTGTCTTCTTTGTTTATTGTTAAATTTGTATTTTTTTATGATTTTTATTCCAATACTTACAAAATTATTGCATTTTATCTAGTAGATTGGACTATTTAGACATTCTTATGAACTATTTGAGTATTCCAACTTCTTGGATAGAAAAATATTAGTCTATTTCCTCATCTTGTTGTTTTTGTAACCACTTTCTTTGTTTATTCCACTATCTGATCATGTTCTCTCCTACTGGGTTTGAATTCTCCATCATATGTGGTGGTTTCATCTTCTGTTGTATTTTGTTTATCACTTGTGGTGTTAGTTATTTGTCTTTTTATCACCACTTCTTTGTGGTTAGGTACCTTTCTATTGGAGTTACTATTATCCACATTTTCATCCTTATAACTTCCTTTATCTTTCTTTGTAGGTTCTTTTAGTATTTTCATTAGTAACCTTTCCCCTTTGGAAAAAAATAGCTTTTTTAGTTCATCTCTCTTTGATTGTGGAGCTACATTCCTATAATATGTTTGGGATTTGTTACAGTTAAATACATCATATTTTGTACTACCACAACATCCACATGGCTTCTTTCTATCTCCCCAACATTCTATTACAAAGTGATCTTGTTTACCACATTTAAAACATGTAGCATAATTTCATCTTCTCATTCCTCTACCTTGGACTTCATCCCCACATAATTCACCTATGTCATTATAAATATTGTTGCCCAGATGGTTGTTGTTGCACCAAAAGATCAACCTATTAATTCCTAATACAACCACCAGAGTTAATAAATCCATGAGAGGCTATTAATCCATGTCATGAACTTGAGAACTATGATGCACAACACAAGGAGACCAAGGGCACACACCTTGCAACAATCCCCCCCAGTGCAAGCAAGGGGTTTAAACCCGTGACCTAGGCTTTGATACCAATTATTGCACAGATGATTGTCGTTGCACCAAAAGGTCGACCTGTTAATGCCCCATACGACCGCCAGAGTTAATGAATCCATAGGAGGTAGCTAATCCATGTCACAAACCTAAGTGCTACACTACACAACACAAGGAGACCAAGGGAATACACCTTGCAAAAAATATCTTGACTTGGTTGGTTTTGTATAGAATTAATATTTTTCTACTTTTACCATTGTGGTATTTTATATCCCTGATATTTTTAGTATAGTGGTTGTTCTACTAATTCTTTAAAATATGCTAATTTTTGTTGGTCCTTCTTTCTTCTTATAATATGATCTTATCTTAATCAAAAAAATTGTGAGGGATATCCTTCAGTTACATGATTGTCCCATTATTTGTAAGTGATATAGTATACTAAGTTCATATTTTTGGGTAGTTTTCATAAGTCTAATCATAATGCATTGGCCTTATTTTCTCCAACTTACTTTGGGAGATAATTTCTAATTTTTCCTCTACCATAGTAAGTACACCAAATATTGGGTCTTGGTGCGAACATTTCTTTGTTTACCATTATGTCTTGTCAAAGTTTCAATTGTTTTATCCCTAGTTTTAATTTTTCCATCTCCTTATTCCATCCTCTTTCTTATTTTTTATAGGATTGATTTTTGATGTAGAGAAGGGGTTAATTTTCCTCAATATGACCTAAAACAACTAGAACTTCAAGGTTTCAATCACTTATTGGTGGGTTTCTCTCCTCTAAGTTGCTAACTTGTAGTAGCACTCCATAACTAGTTTCTCTAACATAATCTTCTTTAAAAACCTCATACAAAAAATCTAATTGGGGGTTTAGATACCCATTAAGCCATTTAGGAACATATTCCAATTGCGGATAGGGGTGTTTTGGAACATAGAGGTCAAATTTCTATTTCTACACTTTGAATTAAGCCTAATTAGGCTTTTCCTACTAGGTCTCAACAAGTTTTTCACACTCTAGGATTTAAGTCTCCATTCCAATGGCTTAGACATGTTTTATGACACCTATCAACACTATTCCAAGCAATTCTAACCATTTTTTTATATTTCTACTTCAAACCCTAACTCCTATGCACTTCTATGCCAAATACATGAGGTTAAACGAACTAGGGCATCACCAAACTTGCACCAATCTTCATCCCCAACTCCTACAACATTGGGAACAAAAAACACAAAATTTATACATCCATTCCATTGAGTTTGAGACCTATTCATTATTGGAATGGGAAGAAATCCATTATTTTCTATCAATACACACCCTAGGTAGGGTTTCAAGCAACTTTTAGTAAATATGCTCTAAATCCTTTCAAACTTGATGAATTCAAATGAAACAAAAAGAAAAAGAGCAAGTATTCAATGCACTATTAATTCCAATTAAATTTTGTTCACTCCTAGGAAATACAGGGCTGTACAAGTCTCTATAGCAGCAAATTAGGCTTCTAAAACACAAAAAACAGTGTCTTTGTTATTCAAAATTCAAATCTACACCATCATCCCTTGTCTCAATGTTCACACATGCTTTTTAAAACATTACCAAACACAACCAACCATTTTCCCACCAAAATTCAAGACCCAACCATTCAACTTCCCCAAAACTACAAAAATGCAAAAGTTGTTTTTACAACTTTTGCAACCTTTTGCAACTTTTACAAATTTTACCAAATTGACTCCAAACCACTTACAAACATAAGAAATGTTCTTAAATACCTTATTACAAAAAATGGTGATTAAAAACACAAAAAATCTAACATTTGACCCATTTTGCATCATGAAGACCCAAGTGCCCTGCACCATACTCCTCGAGAAAAATGAACTCAAGTCCCATTAAGGACAATGTTGCAACATAATATTTAGGCTTGATCAAGTCATTCTCTAACCCCCAAGTGACATCCTCATTTGGTAAACCTTTCCAATGGACCAAATACTAGAAATAGGCATTATCCATTGCCTTTCTGAGTTTCTTGGCATCTAGGATATGCTCCAACTTCAGTGACCTACTTAATGGATGATCTATGGCATGTTCTTCACCTAAGAATTTTATTGAACCTACATCATTTCCTGCAACCACATCTCCTTCATCCTTTTAATGAGCCTCCTTCTTCACTTCAATTGTGTGCTTGTACTTGTCCACATTCCTTTCAAATTTATCCTTGACCTCTTCACCTTTGCTTCCCATCTCTTCCATCTATTGTTGTGTCCCTGTAACTGCTGCTTGACTAGGTATATTAACCTCTGGTATGATAGAAATAGAATGACCAACATCCCATTTTCAAAGCAATTAATGGAGCATTCCTCCTATCATCATAGCAACATACTTCTTAAGCCAATCTTGAATCCCCAAAATCAAGTCATTCTTCATTTCTGATGTCATAATATTTCTAGGTTTAGGAGTGGCTACAAGGTCCGTGTGCTTCTCTTCTTCTACCTTTATGAACTCATTTCTACCTACCATCGTCACATTAGATACCATGTTTTATACTTTATTCTCCTCTTTCAATGGTGTCAAGGTATATGAGACCTCATTTTTTCTATCATATTCCTCCTTCCATCATACATAGCATGCCTATCAAATTTCCAAGGCCTCTCTAGTAGAAAATGGCACACATCCATGGGTAGTATGTCACATAATTTTTTTTCCTTATACCCTCCTATGTTAAATTCCACCCAACATTGCTCATTCACCAAAACATATTGACTCTCATTTAACCAAGAGATTTTGTAAGGAGTAGCATGTGGTATCCTTTGCAACTTAAGCTTATCAACCATCTCAACTGAAACCATATTATATGTACTACCTGAATCAATTACAAAGTCACAAACCTTACCCAAGCACTTACAAGTTGTCTTGAAAGAGTCTTCCTTTGTGGTGGCTCCTTCTCTACTGGTACCTTGATGAGAGTTCTCCTTACCATGAGTGATTCACCAACTTTCATAGCAACATGGTGTGATGTTGAGTTCACACTCTCACAATCATCTCCTTGAACAATCTAATTTCTCCTTTCTCCTCCAATTGAAGTAGTGTCTTGATCTTCATCTCATTTTCATGCTTGATGTCCAAAATTGTTGTGTTGGTAACACCTTCTTGTGAATCCACTAGACCCTCTTACTTGACCTCCAAATCTACCTCTAAATCCACCTCTTGCATCTAAAACTTGGTCTTGGAATTTTATTGTATCTTCTTGGCTCTCATATGACTACCTTGGATTATAAAATGACCCTCTTCCTTTGGAATTTCTATCTCTACCCCTATTTTGTTTGTCTTGCCTTCTCTTTAGCTTTTCTTCAGCCCTAATTTCCAATTGGTAGCATTCCTCTACCATCCTTGGGTGTGTCAAACTCAACTCATCTTGAAGGTTAAACCTTAACCCACTAAGATATATAGCCACCTTCTCCACATCATCCTCCATGTGAATTTCTCTTATACTCAGCTTATAAACTCATAGTATAGGCTTTGACATCCATATCTATTTTTTTTGAATTTTGAAGTTTCTTGTACAATTGAATTACATAATCAACCAATAAGAACTTACCCTTAAGCTTGGCCGCCATTCTCTCCCAAGAAATAATTTTCAACTTTCCTTTCTTCCTCCTTTTATTTTGCTCATAATCCCACCAAAATAGGGCATGACCCTTCAATTTTGTTTTTTCCAACTTTACCCTTTGTTCCTTTGGCATGTCTTCAAATTCAAAATAATTATCAAGTGTTGCAATCCAATCCAAAATATCTTCATCATTCAAGTTACCTCCATACATAGGTACATCCATATTTACCTTGTGTTTATCTATCTTGAATACCTTCAATAGTTTGGCCATCCTTTGCTCATCATGATCCAATTCCTCTTCTTCTTATTCATTATC
>VDFB02052555.1:0-19942 GCA_007258455.2 Sequoia sempervirens | reverse complement strand
CAATGAAATGGATGCACCTATCTATGAAGAATTCATGTGATAACCTGTTTATATGATGATTGCAATGCATGTGTTTCCTATATGATATGTTGATGCAATATGCTAATGCTTTGTGGATGCAAGATTGACGACGACGACGACGATGATGATCAACTGTCATATTACCTTGTTAGTGTGATGAGCAAGAAGAGAATAAGTCATTTCAACAAGTCACAAGATGATGAAAATGCAAATGATGATGATGATGATTACTTATTGAGGAATTGGGATTTTCAAAGGGCCAATTTCATTTATGTTTGATAACGCATGTGGTACGATGCATCAAGGTATAGAAAACCAAGATGGCGTGGTACCTAGTGTGATGGACTTTGACTTTACAAGCAGATAGGAGTATCCTTGTTCACACCTAACATACGAAAACCTTGGTAGGATGCACTTTAGAAGTTTCAAACACCTCGGACCAAAACATGGAAAGGTAAACCGATCAATGCAATAGTCAACAAGTTGTCCTAGACCTCCTCCATACATACTTAACAAAGCAAGTATTCGCCGAGGTTATATTAAAAGAACATTCAACAAGCACAACAGACAAAAAAGTTAATGATTGTTTCCCCATTCCTATTTCTCTAAATCCTTTGTTGGGATATGATCGAGAAGTCCTTGGAATGAGCATAAGATAAGTCAAAAAAAATAAAAATAAAAAAAAATCCTGAAAAAATGGTTACTTCGGAAAAAACATGGCAAATAGGCGTCTTGGTGACAAAAAAAATAAATCAAAAAAGCAAAAAATCCAAAAAAATTAGAAAAATGATCAAAATAGTAAAGAAAAAAAATCATCCTCTAGTGAAAACCACTTTGGTGGCACTTTAGGCAAGTACCTTGGTGAAAACTTGGCAAATAGGCGCCTTGTGTAAATAAGCACTTTCCATCCACCAGGATCTTTATGACTTGTTCTACATCATCCATCCATCATCCATCGCATCCAGATCTCCATCCATCACTCATCCACTCACATCCACACCATAGCTTGGTCCTGTTTTCGTATCATGATCCCTCCTAGTACTACTCGACCCATCCTCAATGTTAGTTTGTCTTGCCTTTATCAGAGTAGTCTATTACATCACGCTGGGGGCATGTTCTCATTGGATCAAATTCATGTATATTCTTAAAGTCCTAAATATCAAAAAATCCAAACATCAAAACATCAGAAAATCCAAAAAAATCAAAATCATTAAAATCCCAAAACAGGTCAAAAAGTTAGTCAAAAAGTCAAAAACAAAGTCGTCTTGTTGAACTACAGGTCTTTGAGCCTTGAACGTAGGCAAGGTTGATCTTTGATCATCCCCCGAGACACTTAGTTCAATCCTATAGGAGTCTGTCATAATAAACTAGCATCTCATCATGTATATCATCATCTGTAAATTGGTCAACTCATCAATTGAACTATGTGGTATTTGCGTGTATAACGTAGGCAAGGCTAATCTATTGATCAGCCCTCAAGGCCCCTAGGATAATTCTTTAGGTTAGTCTCTTGGTCAAAATCTCAGAAAATCCCAAAACATTGGAAAATCGAAAATCAAAACGAAGCTTAGGTAAGGATCACTTACCCGTGCCCCAATGCCAAGTGGCTGCTGGTACGTCCGAACTCGATCAAAAATGTGCAGGGGAAGTTGTTGTTGTGCCATATCGTCAGGAGGTCAGAGCTCAAATCTCAAGGTTGCAAGTGGAGGTGTGTGAAAATGACTTGAAAGTGACCCCTCGGGCCCCTTTTAAGCTTGAAAATTAGGGTTTTTTTCACCTTGATTGGCTGTCCTGCTAGGGTTTTGGACCCTCGAACCTGTTTCTGCCTAGTTGAGGCCTGTTTTACATTGTTTTATTGGGTTTAGACACGTTTTTGGCCTCCTAGAGCCTTTTTGGACCTTTCGGGCACCTTGTCCTCTTTTTTTGTGAGATCACCCAAAAATTAAAATTTTCATCCAATCTCTCGAGGGGGCATTATATTGGCATGCTTTCTCTTGCTAGGTAGCAGTGGGGCAAGATTTTAAATAGTGAAAATTTTTGGCTTTTGATCGAGATCGTTTATTCTTTGAACCAATGCAACAAATGCATTGCTTCAAAGAGGGGCAAAATGTAGACACGTAAAAATATACTGATTGACATTGTGCATCTAATCCTAACTACTAACATCGTTCCATCCTGAATCATCCCTCGGTCTAACCATTTAATCAAATCTCCTTATCTGATTAAATTCATCAATTTCCTTCCCTTAATTAAATAAGTCATTTTATCTAATTGAGTCACTCTCTTTTGTTAATTAAATCAATCCATATGATCTAATTATCCCTATTTAGTTAAATAATTAATTTTATTTCATTAAATCTCTAAAGTCTATTCATTAAATTAAATAAATTAAAACCTTATTTAATTTGATCTAACATAATCTCTTGTAATTAAATAAACCAAAATCCTTATTTAATTAGTATCTTATCATATTCCTCTCTTATTTAATTTAAATAAATCCATAAATTTGAGTCAAATAGGTCACATCATCTAATAGGTCTCATTAAATTAATTAACCCTGGATTAATTTAATCTCTTGTCATGTCC
Source organism: Sequoia sempervirens (assembly GCA_007258455.2). Classification (NCBI taxonomy): domain Eukaryota; kingdom Viridiplantae; phylum Streptophyta; class Pinopsida; order Cupressales; family Cupressaceae; genus Sequoia; species Sequoia sempervirens. Next base: position 17,335 of record VDFB02052555.1, on the reverse strand, counting down.
CATCCTCTAGATTTTGCAAGTTTCACATGAAAATAGATTTAATTAATTTATTAAATCTCTATTTTCCTCACAAGGCATCTTTTGGAATATTCTCCAAATTTGAATTCAAAAATTCCAAGTCAACATGTACATCCAACAAGGCAATAATTTCATCTTACATGTCCTTTTCCTTGAGCCAAGTGGCATTTATTGCATTTTCCCTTCCCTCTTACAAGTCATTTCAACAAATTTGAAATTCAAAAATAAACATTTATTGGCACAATCCTCAAAACTTGCACATCCTCCATCCACTCATAGATTGACAAGTGGCATCATGCCATTGGATGAATTTTAGTCCCACATTGCTCAAATTTGGACATTCATCCATCTTGGCATTCTATAAATAAAGAGCTCATATCCCCATTTGATCATCACAAATTATAAAGTTATTATTCTAAAATATTTAGCCATTTCCATTCATCACCATTGAGTTCTTAGCTAGGTTTTTGCAGATTTTTGGCTTGGAGCTCTCATCCTTTATCAACAAAGTGGATCAATCATCATCAACATATCAATCTTGCATCTTAGGAATTGGGAAAGGGCCAATTTTCACATCAAATTTGCACCAATTCCCCCATGGGATCATGTGTTTGCTATTTTAATTAGGATTGAATCTATATTTTCTTATTTTATTGTGTTCTTCATTGTTTTCTTTCCTAATTTGAAGTTTGTAAATGGATTTCATGGGGAATCCTTGTTCATGCTTGCAATATCTAACTTAATGTGTTTATTCATTGTGTTTTGCAAGTATTAGGATTGGGGTTCACACAGTTACAAAGTAGAACCATTTCAAAGAAGATTAAAATATAGCACTAGTTAAAAGATGGTTAGATTAGATAAGATGCCCCAGTCATTCGAATGAGTGACTAGGAGGAAAGATGGTGGGAGTGAAGATGAAGATTAGGGATTGAGGATTCCCCCTCAAGAGGACATGTAGGTTCAAGAGAACATGGGTGTGCTCTCAAAATGGATGAGTGATGCAAGGATCGATGGGGAAGATGATGCAAAATTATGGATAGAATGTGGGATGGGAAGAGGAAGATGATAGAAAGCAAGCACAAATGGATTCAAGGAAAAATGTGATGTTGCCCCAGTCAAGCTACAAGCCAAGATTGATTGATGGTGGATGGAGTGTTGTTAATGAGGGAACGATATATCCCGAAACAACACAAGGATAGGGAAGGATACATCCCAATGATGATGATGAGAGTGTTGTTTATGAGGGAAGGATATATCTCAAAACAACACGAGGATAGTTAAGGATGCATCCCAATGATGATGATAGGAGTGTTGTTGATGAGGGAAAAATAGATCCCAAAACAACACAAAATGATAGGGAATGATACATCTCGATGATGATGATGAGAGTGTTGTTGATGAGGGAATGATATATCCCAAAACAACATGAGGATATGGAAGGATACGTCTTGATGATGATGATGAGAGTTTTGTTGATGAGGGAATAATATATCCTGAAACAACACAAGGATAGGGAAGGATACATCTTGATGATAAAGATGAGAGGATTAAGGCTTGTAGCAAGGCTAGGAACAAGACCAAAGATGTGATTAAATGATTTGTGTTAGATTGAATGGATTAGGATTGGATTGAGATGTGAGATTGTTGAAATGAATGAAGATGATGGAGGAAAATATGCTTATAATAACAAATCTAATTATCCTAAGAAGATTGAAGAGATGATGGAATGATGAAGATGATGAAAATATTTTTAGAATAAAAAATATATTATCCTAAGAAGATTGAAGAGATAATGAAATGATGAAGATGAAGATAGTGGAGTGATGAAAACAAATAGGATAAATAGATCAGGGAGAGTGATGAAGGATGAATGGATTAGACAAATGTAAGATGAGTAGATGGAGGGATTTTGATAGATAAGAGGATGGGATATGAATGGATAGTAACAAAATCAAGAAAATTAATTTTCATGTGTTATTCTGCCATGTAATGAGCACTTAATTTGATATAGCATGAGATAATGTACACTAGGGTATGAGGAACCAAGGTGACATCATATCGCATGCATAGGACTAACACAACAAACAAAAGGTTAGTCCAACATCCCAAAGTCACGAGGGATTTGGTAGGGCCAATGTTGGAAAACCAAAAACACAAAGGATGCCCCCTAGCATAACACAAGATTGCAAGGATGTTGGTGGGTACTATGTGAGACATTCAAGAAGACAAGATCATGTAGAAAAACAAGATATGCCCCTATGTCTACCAATCAAAGTGCACCAAAATATGATGGATCGTGGTGACCTTGAATAGGTATAATAGGAAGCTAAAAAGATAAACAAAATGCAAAATCACCAAAATATCACAATACATTTCAAATATCCTTTTCCATAAGACCAATAGGTGGATGGGATTGATGTTGTCTGATATGAGGAAGGATACATCCTACAAAGACCAAGGATAGATGGGGGTAGATTGTTTGATTGACATGACTCAGGATACTAAAAAAGGATTGAACCTCATGGGGCTAATGGATTATGTTTGTTAGGAACCAGCTGGATAGGGGCACTCTTGATGAGATGACACAAAACCAAGATGCCCCCTAAAGGCATACCTAGGGTCTTGAGGGTTGATCAAAAGATTACCTTGCCTATGTGAAAGCACAAAGACCTTGTAGTTTGATAAAAGATTGATGAACTATGATGGATAAAGCGGAAAGAGGACGATGAAGACTCAAATGGATGGAAAAAAATTGGGACCATACAGGCGAATGATGAGGACTGACACAAAAGGACAAACCAAAACCTTGGGGGCTCATCAAAGATGGGTCTTTCCTACGTGAAAGCGAAAGGAAACATAGTTCAACAAAAAGGACCAATGATAGAAAATAGATAAGGGATGATGGTACAACCATGATAAGTAGATATAATGATGGAGAAAATATGATAAAATAATACAAACTGTGTGGATAGGATTATGATCGTATGAAGCTTAGGAATGGGATAGTTGTCCAAATCATTGAAAGATGAATTGGGAATATGATATGATGGATAGATTAGTAATGAAAAGTAATAGGATATTATCAAGATATGTGAAAGAGGTGGGAGTGATGACAATGAGATAGATGACATTGGATGGCATGGGGGTAGCCTATAGCTAGATACTAATGACAAGGAATTATGAGATGGAATGAAAATAGAGATAAATGGATGGATAGATAAAGATAGGGAGATGGAAAGATGCTAGGATGAATGGACAAAGGGATAATGATTTGGAAAAATGGAAGGGATTACTGGATGGATAGATGGGAAGATAAGTATTTGGAAAGAGGAAAAGGATTAGTTGAAGGATGTGTGGGAGTAAGTGGTGACTCCCCAACACCCCCAGGAACAGTTGTTGGACCAAAACTTCCAGAAGAGAGAGAATGGAAAGAAAGATTGCTTCAACATTGCAAGATCGAATAATGGTTGAATATACTTCAATTCTTGAATGCAAATTTACATGAGATGCCTTGCTTATAAAGGAAAGGTAAAGATGTAGGATTAGACAAGATCATGACAAGTATCTTAATCCTATGACATGAGACAACTAAAAAACTAACTACCTAGGAATAAAGAAATACTAGCTAGATATGATAAGTTCTAGATAAGCCAACTAAGACTTCTAGAAATCTTATATCCTAAGTAAACTTAACATGTGAATATTTCCCCTAATTACCTAGTGAGTGAATTAGCTAGGTACAAGAAATTTATTCACACCAACACCCCCCCTTAAATGCAACTTAGGGAGAAGATTATTATGCAAACTATGCAAAGACTATGACTATGGGTCTTGACTACTAGGCCATGTTAGGTACCCATTTACAAATGAAATGCAATGAAATCAATCTCTCACAAGTGGATAAAAGGAGAATATCCAATGGGACAAAACTCCTTTCCAAAAGAGAGAAAAAAAACAAAATAAACATGATGTATGGAGGAATCAATGATACCCCAAAAGGACTACATCCATCATGTATATACAATCAATGACCTCCCCCCCCCACCCCGCCCATAAGAGGGAAAAAGAGAGACAAGATATCCCCCCCATAATGAAGAAGCTCCAATGTTGATGAAGAATGCTTGAAAAAAAAAAGATGATCCAATGTCTACAAGAAACACATCTTCCATTAGGAAGAAACAAATCCATAAGCTAATGAAGAAGCCACTCCATATCCAACTGAAAGGAGGAAGAATGATGTAGTAACATGTATGTCTTTGAAAACTAAGTAGGGGTCTCCAAGCTTGAACAAGCCAGAACATAATCATGGTCAAACTCAATCAAGAAACATGAAAAATCAAGGGAAGGAGGAGACTCATGAATTTCAATCTCCAATGACAAAGTAGATGGTATAAAAATTGTGCTAAAATTATCATCAAATAGGAGAGAAACCCGCTCAAGTGTGTCTTCCAAATTTGCAGTATGAGACTCCACAAAAAAGTTAGAAATACCTGTCAAATACTCATCCCACAAACCAAGATCTAAAAAAATATGACCATCCTACTGAATAGAAGCATTGATGGAAGAAGTAGGAGGTGGAGAAGGAGGAAGCTCAACACTGGTCTCTAGGATACCAAGGTGTAGATGACCAAACTTCTCCTCACAAACATGGTTCACACTCAATGGAGTATGTGATGTAGTCAAAGGAACATTATCACCTTCTGAAGCAAAGTGTGAAAAGGAATACAAACGAGATGAATGATCAACCATCCTGATAGCAACAATATCCCTAGTCTCCAAGTCACTTATGTACACCCTATCAGGAGTGAACTCAACTGTTTTACCTTGACCTCCATGAGTAATTTGATAAATAGAAAGCATAGTAGACGTCAAGGAAAGAAAACAAAGCACATCATTTAAATTCCCTTCCCCCATGTCAATGGAACCCTTCCCACTTATCTTCATCTAGGTATTGTTACCCATCAAGATATAAGGTGAATTACAAGGCTCAAAAGAAGAAAACATATCCATAGAAGATGGCATATGATGAGATGCCCCTGAATTAAGAAGCCATATATGAGATTTAGGACTTGTAGAGGCCAAAAGTGCTTGTCCTTTCATTTTGTGTAGCCCAGATGTAGATCCTGTATTCTTTGACTGAGATGATGATGGTGCTACCGATTGAGATGTTGAAGAAGAAGAAGACACTGATGAGGGCAGTTGAATGTTCTTCTTTTGAAGAAGTTGTGTGAGCTCATCAATCTTCTTATTGTAACATCTATGCTCATCATGTCCTAGCCTTTTACAATATGCACATTTTAACTTCTTTTTAGATGATTCCTCTTTTGAAGAGGGTGTAGACTCATGAATTCTTTGTGAAGGAGAATATTTACCTTGCTCATTAGACTTGGGTTCCTTATTCTTCTTCTTACCCTTTCCACTTGAAGCCTTTGTATCCTTTGCAAGAAGAGCATGAGATGTAGAAGACTTCAATGTGCCCATGTGTACCAACTTTTCTTGTTCCCTTGTGAGAAAGGCATTTCGTATGCATTGTTAAGGGAATCCATTGTTGCATAGAATGTAGAAACAAACACTGAATAATCAGGACCAATCTTAGCAAGAATAAAAAGTATCAATTGTTCATCCTCTTTAGTGAGGTCCCCCACAATTAGATAAAAACAAGTTTAGAGAATTGAGTTGAGAGAAGAAGTATTGGTTATTGTCAAAATCTAAAGGATTTAGACCCATTAATTCATTCTCCATCTTAAATTTCCTCATCTTATCTGGCTTACTTAAGAGATTTTCTAAAGTAGTCCAAACTTGATTAGGATGTGTGCAAGATGCAACATGATATCTAAGATCTGGAGAAATGGAAAAAAGAAGAGTACCAAGAGCTTCATCCCTTCTATCAAGCTATTTCCTTCATTTTGTAGGTCATGTGGGTTGGGATCTTGGTCATATGTGATTCTTTGCAACTTCAATTAACAATAACATCCCCATTTGTGATTTCTACTCATGATAGTTATATGGGGTGAGAAGTACAACTTTTGGAAAATCCATGATACAATCAAATATTACAATAGAGTAACAATAATTTTCCCTCACAATACAAGAAATTAGCCCTTGTCCCAAACAAATTTTCACTTTTTTGCAAATTTACAACAATGTATCCTAAACTACCAAATCAACTTCAAACTGAAATTATGAAAATTTGGAAACAAATATACAAAAAGTGCATGAATAAAACTGAAGTGCTCCTAAATACCTTCCTAATGCCACAAATTTTGGAAAAATCAGAGTCTGGAGTAAAAAGATATGAGCTCTGAGGTGAAAAATAAAGATCCAACTTCAACCTAGAAAAAATGGCACAAAACTACAATTTTTTTGCAAAACACTTGCACCACTAAAAAATTCGGGCTTCCAGCTTTCCGACGACATTTTGTCTCAAATTTTTTGTCTCTGTTAGCCAAAGTTATGCGAAAAAGAAAAAAGCCCTAGTTTAGGATATATGGGGGAAAACTGGTACACTTTCAAAGGTAAATAGGCACAAAATTTGCGCACCTGGAGCTAAGACCTTGGTCATCTATATGATTGCGGTAAAAAATATTGCAAAAATAATAATGTTTTCCACCACCCAAGGGATTAGAAAACCCTTGACCTTTTCAAACAAGTGACGCAAGTGTTGAGTTCCTGTCGATAAGTAGAAAGCATTTAGATGGTAGGGACAGTGGAGGGAAAAATGTAATATGCATACTACTGATGCTTTGTTTTTGGTTTAGGGTTATAGTTTTTTCAGCACAGTTTGAGTGCCCCTTGTTTTGAATGTTTGACACTTTCAATGCGAACAAAGTGCTTGCTTAGAAGTGTGCAATTTAAACTATGTTTTCATAGAGTTGAAGACTTGAAAACTTTCAGCTGTTTCTACAATTTTTCATGAAAAACTTTTGCCAATGTCAAGAAATAAATAGCAGAGAATATGACACTAGAAAAAAGTAGATTGTGGACATGCACAATAAATAAGTGAAAGATGGTAAAATTCAATAGCCCTCAGATCAAGCAAAAGGCGTGATTTTAATACCTTTATTTTAAGGGATACATAGCTAACGAGTTTCATTTCCTCAGTATTAAATGTTGATTATATCTTAATAGAAATAAATCATGTTTGAGAAATAAGCCAACGTGTGTATAGCTAGAAATCAAATTTTAACACCAAAAAATGGGATATCCCCACACCCTGATTTTAAAATGATAGATACACTCTATTTAACAAAACAAAGTGGATCTATTTAAGCTGAAGATTTCACATAAAAGTTGATAATGTATAAATTGCTGATGGAAAATCCTTGGTAAATATCAGAGAGCCTCAAAGTCATGCAAAACATAGTAAATAGAAGATTTCAAAAATGTAATTACGTCAATTACAAATTGTCAATGAAATTTTTAAGCAAAATGTAGCTGAATAAGATAATAACCCATCGAAGACTCTTCCCTTAATGTCTGTTAAGTAGAAAACATTGTGTGAAGAAGTCACATTGTTATGCTGGGAAATAAAGCTTAATGTATAAAACTATTGGTAAATAAGACGCCCTAAGTTCAATTTCTGACCCATCTATGAAAAATTTAACCTTTTCGGAGCTAGGTCAAACCCAACAAAACATAAAATATCAATCAAAATTCAAATCTATTATACATTTAGAAGACAATTAAAATAGATATCAGAGTAAAAGGTTCTACTTGTCCATTGACTGATCATGCTAGAAGCTATAATTGCAATTTCTCTACTTTGCTAGTTAAGAAGGTCGATTTTTTGTTTAAGATTTGACAATCACAAATGGTCTAGACTGATTACTGTTGGAAATCTATTGTAAAAAACTTTTAAAACAATGAAGCAAATGCAATTGGCTAGTTAGTAGCTAGAATTCCCATAATAATGATATATAAAGTTAATATCTACAAAACCCTTTGCCATTTGCTCTAGAGAGAAGGAAACAATTCTCAAATAAAATACTGTAAAAGCAATGTTACACAAAAGTTGTTTCTGATCCTTCCAAACACGTTTTTCCATTCAAAGGAATATTTCTGGAGGACAAATTCTGCCAAAAATTTCAAAAGAAATGACAAGTTTTCCTGAAAGCATCTCTAAGTTCCAAACTTTCTAAAAGCCCCAAAAGTTTCTAACATTTCATAAAAACAGCTGGAAGATCCTTGAAACCCCATGCCCCTTTTTAAAACAAGAAGCTCCCCATTCTCACAGCCTTTAGTTATGTCTCATATGACATAAAAGTAGTTGCAAAATTCTTATCAAGCAAAAGGCAAAAAAAAACTTTCAACTAATCAAAAACATGTTTCTCAAGTCAAACGGTACAACAATGGCGAAAAAATTAAAATTAGAGACAAAGTTTGTCTATTGCAAGATATCTATAAATAATTTTTTTTTGAGAGGACATTTAAAGGTTGTGGTTAATTAGAAACAAAGAATTTTGCTGAATTTGCAATTTGATGTAATAGGTGACCAACAAGCAGGTTCTAGCACTCTTAAACTAAGATAAGTACCATCTACGGAAGACAGATGCATGCAATCCAAGGCCAAACCATTACCAATGTTTTTGCCGGTTCCAACTTAGCATATTTTAACATGAACTTTACAAAGCAATATTTTTTTTGAACTTGGCAACTACAAATGAATGTATGTACAATAATTTCAGAACTATGCAACCTTAGAAAAAATCCAAAGAGTTGACTAATCGGTATGTTCAAAGAATTGTATCAATAGAATGTATCCAATGGTCTTCCAACATATAACATGTGAATTCCTAATTTGATGATCATGGACTTGGTAGTTGAGAACAAAAAAGCTATTAAAGGCCTTTAAAGAAGATGAGCCTCACCATCACAAAATAATTGATGTCATTTTGGTATTCAAAAAATGTTGTGAAGTTGCATTATGCATGTTGTGAAGTAGCACTGCATACACAAGATGGTTCTTTTGCTTGCTGGAAGAATAAAAACATATTAGCTAATGGTAAAACTACTTTCTTGGTTTAAACAAAATCCCTGTTTCAAATATGAGTGGACATCAATCTTGAAAAAGCAAAAGTAACAATTTAAACAAACTTACACTTAAAAAAGCAAAAGTAAGTAGTTGGGGCAGAGAACAAGAAATAAAGGCAAGTCATTCAAATCAAGGATAGGAAGATTTACCTGTTATAAATTCCAGTATACAAACTACATGAAAATATGATCGATGTTCTGTAGTATCCCCAACAAGTATTTGCAACATATACCCTAAAGCTAAGAGTGCTCCAAATTGCAGCATGCCAATTAGTTACATTCCTTAAAGAAGCCACAGTACCTTCAGGAAGCTTACGTGTCAAGTAAATCACTACGTTGGAGGTGATTCTATTGTAAGCCATTATTTCAAAATACTATGATCTGTCAATCAGAGTTCTATAGAACAAATTTCATATAATTACAAACACTATGAAATTTCCTAGTTATAATTAGTTGTTTGTAGTTAATGTGATTAGCAACTAACTCTAGCTATCCAATTAGTAGATTGTTTCCCCGTATTCTTAGATCACAACCCTCTATTTCTTATGGTCAGATAAAAGAGGGTTTCGTTAGTATTCTCACTCCAAAAGAAGAAAAAAACCAAACTAAATTAACTAACTTTGAAAAGGAAAAACACATCACTAGAGTAAAATTGTGCGATTAGTTTACATAAATTTCACTTTACACACCATGACTACCTTAAAATTATTACCAATATCAAGCTTTTATAGATGTAAGCAAAGTGTGGAAGCATGGACAAGGCACGTGAACTGTGAACTGTTTGACAAAAGACTAAGGTAAGTTTCATCAATAACCAACATAAAACTGTAACTTCAACAACCAGCGTCTTCAGTAGAGGCATACAAGAATTGAATTACAAAGGTTCTAATGATAAATCTAGATCCTTAAGTTCGCCAGCAATGACACCATTTTATTGGCATTGAAAAGAGCATTCTAGAACTCTAAAAGAAAAACTCTAATCATTAACTCCAGATAAAACATAGGCAGGCTAAAATAATGTCAAAACTCAAAAATCTGTTATGCAGTGTAAAATGAGAAAGTACTAAGAAGGCCTAGGAAATTATTGTAATACTGTGAAAATTTTAGCTTATGTGCAGGAGATGCTTTGATAATGTATTTAATATCTTGTAAGAGAGAAGTTAAACTTGAAGAACTGTACATGAATTTATAATCAATAGCACTTAGATGCATTTAAAGCAATCTGCACGGGAAAAAATTGTTGCACATGTACTCAACGTAGTTAACAAAGAAGGCAATTATGTGGAAAGCTGGAAACCATAGTATGCAAAAGAGAGCCTTTTCACTTTATAAGTTATTTTAAACTGTAAACAGAGTTTCAGTGGCATTATATCAACATAGACTATTGTATGGATATTGCATATAGGAAAAATAATTACTGAACATATATGTCAGAGGGACATAGAGAATAATTGTTTTCATAGGTGCAAAAAGAAAATTAGATTTATAGATGTTAGTATATGCTGAGACTTCTAAATAGTAACCTACGATGTGACTTGTTCTATTTTTTGGAACCATCAGTGGCAACAACTGATACTTTGTTTAAATGTATCATAACAGTATTGTTTCTACAAATTGAAGATATCTTCAACATTTGAAGAGCAGAGATATCCATTTGAACATTAGAAAGCCAAAAACTTGAAATCCCAAAAATATCAGGTCTCCTTTCTTGTATTCTTTGTTCCTTGTAATATCAGCAATGTGCTTACTATTAGAGAAATAGTTTTGGTAGAATTTGAGAACAAGTGTTAAAATATCCAAGAAAATAAGTTTGCATATGAGTGATTTTTTTACCTTGTGGTGGTGTTTGTTGTTCATTTGTCGAGGAAAATGGCTTCAATTATGGCATTGTTTTGGTCAAGGCTGAAATGGCCTTCAATGCTAAAGTCTCGTAGTGTGAATATCACTACTGATTTGTCTTTGATATAGTCTTCATAGCTCATGTTTTGGAGAGTGGGCAATAGATGTTGCACGGTGAGTTGGTCAATTGAACAGTGGATTGTTTGTTTGCCGTATGTTGTGATAGTAGTTTTTAGATGCAAACAATATGTGTAACTGACTTGTTGGTTGCATTGATTACAGTGAGTAGTTTTCTCCTAGAGTGTGCCATAACTAGTGAATTTGTATTTGCATTTTGGACAACATGCATGAAATGGATTGGAAAATGCATTTGTTGCTTTTAGAGTCCCAAAAACCTGTAAAATATGTTTGAATGTTGTTAGAAGAGATAGAAAATACAAGTTTGAATATAAGAGTTGAAAATTTTGAAAGTAGTTACCTTAAATGTTGAGTGTGCAAGCTTTTAAGGCTTGTGCTCTATGGAAATAAATTAGGTATTAGGTCTCTAAACTTAACTCTTGCATTTAGACAAAACTGGTATAGTATCACAAAATAGAAGAAATAAAAGAGAAAATAAGAAGATAGTGAGAGTCTATTCATGAACATCACCAAAACCCGGTTACTAATTATAGCCAAATCTAGTCATACTGACTAAACCAACAATCTAGAAGTATGTTTTGTGCCAAAAATTCCACTAACACGACCAGGGATTTGGATGTTGGCAAACGATTTCCACCTGCTTACCTAGTTAACCCAAATTTTTATAAGAAATTTCCGTACGTCAAATGTTTCCTTGAAGAAGGTAATACTTTCAATAGAATGAAACAATCAAATGTACCATGAGGCTCAATTGAAAAGTGTTTTAACACAGGTTACAACTTGAATAATGCCTTCCAATCTTGCCAGAAATGTGTCACCAGCCCAAGCCTTCTTCAAAATGTAATTATACCTTGTGCATAATTCTTTGTCTTCAGCTATCTGTACAAATATAACAACCAATGACTTTTAACTATGTATGTAGCAACATTTAAAATATCCCACTAGATCTTCCCCAAGTTGTCTGAGTTTAGGGAATTAAAAAACAATAGCAAATCCTAATCAAAACCATACTTGATGAGAAAAATAATTACACAGTTTAATATATAAAAACTAACTACGGTATTATGGACTTTGGAAATTTTATGTCTTTAACAAATACCTAGGTTTCCTATTTTCTAAAAGAATACTTTCAATATATAAGTGATCAGGAAAACCTGAAAAAAGCCTATATCTTTTCAAGGCCCTGGTTTAGAAATCGCATGCATCACGTTGGAATAATCATTTTATTAGAATTGACATCACAAGCACATACCAGAAAATTGGAATGACGAGATCCTTTTGGAAAAGGTAAAAAATAGATTAACACTTTGTATTATACAATTTGAGAATCATAATATGGTTAACTTCACTGATCCGGGTAACAAGAGGCAGGAAAATAAATTGATGGGTTATTGCGTATATTCTTTCAATGTAAATTTAAGCTTGGCCTTATCGCATTACAATACAAAAATGCACCAATAATTTATACACTTTCCCACTTTAAAAATAAATTAACAAGAAATCCACCTTAACATTCTTCATAAATTCATGACTCTAATATAAATTGATGAAAAAACCCTATCCTAGATCTATTGAGTGAGGTCAAAAATTAGATATCTCTATTGTGTTTGACTGTAATTCTACAAGAGTTTCACTCATGACCACAACTCAATCAATTGAGTCCATTGAATGGTTTCATGAAACTAAAACCATGAAGCTAAAAATGAACCCAAGAGTAACAAGAGTTAGCTCACATGAGTATCAATAAAACAATGCAACCTTTAGATGGGGAAAAAGGAATTTGCGAAAATCCTTCCATCGCAAAAGTTAAAAAAATGTTAAGCTTTTGAATGCTCAAGTTCCATAAAGCCACATCATTTGATACCAAAATCAACATTGGCTTCCTTCAACAAAGCTCAAGATTAGAAAAATGTCAACAAAAGCATATAAAAATTCAACAATAGATCTGTCATTCCCCTCACATAGTTGAGCAGGCATAAAACCCTAAACTCGACAAGAATTTGTCTTGCGACGCTAAAAATATGAGTTTTACTTAAGAAAATGCGAACACAGTAACAAGAAAAGAAAAGAAAATCTCACCCATCAATTTTCTACATGACTAGCAAAATAAGCTACTTCGCAACATATAACCCTAAAACTACCATAAATATTTGCCAAACAATCTCTGAATCAACAAAAAAAACAAATTTAAGAACAACCGAATTTCATGCCTGAAATCTCCGTGAGCTTCTAGGCACAACCCACAACTCAAGTCCATTATATCCAACTAAACCATTAAATTGAATGTGCTTCGGAAAAACCCTTGTTTTCTGCTGTAAAAGATTTTCCCAAAAATTCGTCTATGTCCACTTCACAATTTATAAACCCTTCAGTAGATGTCAACTCATAATCTAATTCAATTAAAAGCCAGAATAATTAATTTCCGCTAGCAATGACACAGCAAGGAGTGGAATCTATGCTTACAACACCTTGCAATTGAGAAACAAATGTTGTTTAATGAAAATGCAGGTAGATTAAGCATTAAACGTCTGCTCTTAAAGTGCTTGATTGAGCAAGACTTCACGAAAATGAATTAATATGGAAAAAAACCAAGAAACATAAGCAAAAGATCAATATTTCATTTTAATCACCGACAGGGTAAATGCCCCAAATTAATGAGGTTTATTAAGCAAGTAAAATGCATAGACATAAAATAATCTAACCCTGATGAAATTATCATAAAGAGGTTAAAGAGGGTTGCTCCTCTACAATAATTTTGAAAAGCTAGCCAAAAGCCAAGGGAGCAAAGTAACCCCAAAATTAATTCTGCTCGTTGGAGAGGCCAACTGAAAAAGAAAGAAAATGAATTTCTGAAGAAGTAGGAGACTACTCAGGGAAATCATTCAACTTCTGCAGTGCACTTGTGGTTGAAAAAATCTAAATATGCAATGTAAAATGAGAGAGAACAGAGAAAAATAACTATTTATCACCTCAAGTAACTCGTTTATGGTTATGGACTCTACAACTACAACAACACCTGCTCATTCATTGTAAAATCTCCTAGAACACAGACTTACAGAATAAAAAAACATGCACAAAGTGATATAGCGATCCATAGCAACTGGATTTTAATCCATATTAAATAAACAAAGTACCCTAACCGTGTGTAACCATCATGCGAGTCCAGCACCTTCTCCTCCAGCCAAATGCCATTTAATACATTAACTTTGCATTGATGGATTATGTACCTCCAGCCGCCAATTTTAATCTTTCATTTTTATTATTTAATCAATCTATGCCTTCACATTTTCTTGATTTTTTTAAACAAAAATGATTTATAATGCCACTCCCACGAATAAAAAAAGAGATAAGTGTTAATTTTCCAATATAAAAAATAACTTTGAAAATTCAGACTATACAAATAAAAAGTAATATGTTAAAATACAGAAATGTAATTGACGGATACTGCCTACTAAAAATATATCAAACGAATGCAATAATAATCTACCTTATGGCAGGAACTAATAATACAAAGCTTTTTGAATAATAAAAAATTCATGCGATTTAAATTGATGGGGCTTTGGCCAAAGGTTTTTTTCAAAGCAAACTTTATATTAATAAAATAGCCAATTAAAATAGAAGAACCAACCAAGCACAATATTAACGTCTTCGTACCATAGTGAGGGAGGCCAATGGAAATGATAGAAAAAGGAAGCTGACAGGTGAATGAATAAACTGGCTACGACAGGTACAAGTACGCTGGATCTTGGACGATGGCAGCCACTGTGTACAACCCCCCCATATGCCGATCACACAAAACGTCGGTACTATGCGATTGAAGGAACTTTGACTAGGGCAATAAACATAGATATGAGCTTGATGTACATCGTTTGATTGACTGCCGACCAGGGTGAGTGAATGCCGAATATTCTCAACAATCAAAATGAAATGCCGACAAACCTTGCGGATATGGAAACGATCTTAATGCTGATGTGACAAGTGATGTGACTTGATTAAGAATGTAATTAGGTAGGTGTAAATGAATGGCACTGTCTATGTAGGTGACAATTTGCATCCGTCCATCGGATGTCTGTCATGCACCTGCATACTCCTCTACCGTCTGTGTACTAACCGTCTGTGTGCTGAATGTAGATCGTATTTGTCGGATTTTTTGGTTTACAATGCTTAATAAATATTTTTACCCCATTTTTTAAGTTTGCCATTCGCATGTTTTTTTTGCTGCTTTGCTCGCCGCTATTGGTTTTCGCTCCTTCAAACTCTTCTTGCTGGTATTGACCTTACACTTTACAATTTAGCGAGCAGCCTCCAAATTAGGTTTATAGGAAGGTTTTAAAGTATGTTTAATAAAATGAAAATAATTAATATATTAAATATATATTAACATAATTAATATATAATGTATATTTTTAACAAAACTATTAAATATAATAGTTTTAATAATTTAATATATGTATTTAATAGTTTTGTTAAAAAATATAATATATAATAATTATTAGTATAGTTATATTATTTATATATTTTTTATTATATAAAATATACATTATATATTAATATGTTAATATATACTTAATTACGATAAACCAAAATTGATGGATAAGAATATAATTATATATATTAGAATTTTAATGAATAATATTAAAATCATTTTAATGTTGAAACCAATTAGTATTTTAATATATAATGTATATTTTATATAATAAAAAATAAATTATAAATAATATAATTATACTAATTATTATTAGATATTATATTTTTTTAACAAAACTATTAAATACATATATAAAATTATTAAAACTATATTTAATATAATCAGTATAATTATACTATTTATAATTTCTTTTTATAGTTTAAAAATTGCACATTTATATTATACTAAGGATAGTGTAATTATAATATACATTATATATTAAAATACTAATTGGTTTCAACCTTGAAATGATTTTAATATTATCCATTGAAATCCTAATATATAATTAAATTCTTATACATTAAAATCCTAATATATAATTAAATTCTTATCCATTAACCCACCCTAATTCTATAACTAACACTAATTCTAATTACAACCCTAACCTTAATTCTAACTCTAATTCTAACCCTAATTCTAACCCTAACTCTAACCCTAACCCTAACCCTAATCTTTCTACTAACTCTAACCTAACCCTAACCCTAACCCTAACCCTAACCCTAACCCTAACCCTAACCCTAACCCTAATCTTACTACTAACACTATCCTAGTTCCCTAATCCTAATTTTATCTCTAACCCTAACCCTATTCTTATCCCTAATTGTAACCCTAAACTTATTCATAACTTCAACCCTAATCCTAATCCTAACCCTAACCCTAACCCTAACCCTATCCCTAATTTTAACTCCAACCCTAATCTCTAACACTAAATATAACACTAATCCTTACCCTCACCCTATTTCTAAGCCTAACCCATTTTATACATGCTAACTCCAACCCTAACCCTACTGCTCATCTTAAACATAATCCTAAACCTAACCCTAACCTTATCGCTCATCCCAAACACATTTTTAAACTTAACCCTTTTTATGTATGCTAACTGTAACCCTAACCCTAAACCTAATTAATATATAATGTATGTTTTATATAATATATTTTTTTATAAATAATATAGTTATACTAATTATTATATATAGTTATACGTGATAATATAGTTATGCTAAATAATATAGTTATACACGAATGGTAAACTTAAAAAATGGGGTAAAAATATTTATTAGGCACCACAAACCAAAAAATCTGACAAATATGGCTTGCTTGCAGCACACGGTCGGTTGGTGCACAGACGGTTAGAGGAGTATGCAGGAGCATGGCATAGACATCCAATGGGCGGGTGCAAATTGTCACCTGCATAGACAATGCCTAAATGAATGCCATACCCGCCAATGCAGATCTGAAACAAATCTTTTTAATATTTATAACCCATGGACTGGATAGTGATAAATGTGGGTCAACAAACAAAACATTGCATGGAATGAATGCACCAAAAACCTTGAATGTCTACAGATAAACACCAAGTACAAATTGACAAAGGATTTCAAGGCACCGAGAGATAGTAACCATCAGGCGTACCCTGATTTGATAGGTTGATGATACATAAAATGGTGCGCCGACGATGACTGGTACAATGTCTCTGACAAACAAATAAACAGTCCGCTGAAAAATAATATTGCTCGATTATATAAAAAGATTCCCCAAATTTTAACAATATATTGTAGGAAAATATGTTATAAATTTTTCTTTTTTGCGAAAATGAGAAAATCGTAATGCCTGGGTGGGTCG
>VDFB02052554.1:0-10414 GCA_007258455.2 Sequoia sempervirens | reverse complement strand
ACTTCTATGGGTGTTTTGCATCCTCCATTGAAGTGCAAGATTGAGGATGACCTTTCTTTGCATGAGGGTCATAAGAAATCCTCGTCTACTATGGAGTCTATTTCTTCTTTGGCTTGCACAGTCCTTGTGACGGAGGTAGCCTCTGCATCTTCAGAGCTAGTCATTGCTCCTCTTCCTGAGGTTAGTTGTGACTCCTAGGTGTACCATCCTCCCTCCACCCAATTGGCACATGGAACTCCTATCAAGTGCATGTTCAACTTGTTGGAGGATATCTCAGCTTTATCATCAATATTTGAGAGATCAGTGACCCTAGTCTCACAAGAACTCAACCAAGAGGACCTTGATGGCCCTTCTTCCTTGGCCCTTGTCACAAGTGAGTTGGCTAGTATAGCCCTTGCTATCCCTCTCCTTTAGGCTCATCCCCCCTCCCCTGATAATGATCTAGATTGGGAGCAAGATGACTAGTAGGTGGATTTGGATTAGGGTCACACCTCTTCTACATCTTTAGATTAGATTTATGTGACTATTTATGCTTCCCATGTACTTGTTTGTATATGTTTGTGCTCTTTCTTGGAGGACCATTGCTACCCTTATAGGTTCTTGGATATAGGTGCAAGAATATATCATAACCTTCTTCTATTTGTTCCATCATTCTTTAATGTGTCATAATATTGATTTTATCACATCGAGGATGATGCAAAGTGTTGGAGGCATTTAGGCCTTCCTCCATGTTGACCTATTTTTTATTTTTCCTTTGTCTTCATGTGCTCTTCTTCATGTTCCAATACATTTGGGGATTGATGAAAATTCATACGTGTATTATATTATATCTATCTGTCTATATCTATGAGCAGTTGACCCCGAATTATTAGATCCCTCGTCTCTTGATTTCTTCATCTCTACCTATATTTTCCTTGATGTTGTGGATTCTAAGTGTTTTCCCTCATATGTGTGACAACATTCCATGAATACATCTCACCATGTATTTTTTGCCACGACATCCCTTGTCTTTCTTTTATCTCCTTAGAATGACATGTGCTCCTTCGTGTAGCACACGTCATTTTAAGCAGGAGCTATCATATTAACTTAATTTTCAATAAGGATTATTCTTTCAAAAGGATTGCTTGATGAAATTTCTTTCAAAAAGATCCCTTGATGAAAAAATCCCTTGTTGAAAGCTTCATTTTCACAAAAGGAGTATTCTTTTAAAAGGATTCTTTCATGAAAGATATTTCAGAAGGATTCCTTGATGATATAATCACTTGTGGAAAATTTTGTGTCTTTCATAAGGGTTCCTTGATATCTTGATGTCTTCCCTGATGAAAGAACCCATTTCTAAAAAATCATTTGAAAAGGATTCCTTGATGCTTGGTGTCTTGTGCTTTTGTCTTGTATTTGATATTTAATATCTTGTATCTTGATGGTTGGATGTCTTATCTCTTGGCATCTATATTAAGAGTGACCTGACTAGACCTGTCTTTTCTATGACTATCCTATATCGTAGTTTGCAACAGCCACATGCATAGATGCTTGTTGTATGGACTCTAGCCATGCTATCCATACCTATCAACATTGTTTTATATTTGATCGAATTATGTCTTATTGAGTCTTGTGCTTGTGTCTATTATTTTTTTCTTTTTCACCTAACATGTTGTCTACAACTAACATGTTTATGGTGAGATTGTAACTAGATTTGCAGGATTGAAGACCCATGTCCTCCTCACATTCTGGTGCAGCTCCCTTATCACACTAGGTATACCAAATAAAAGGAATGCTTCCTCTCCTTTTCAGTATATTCTCTTCAATCTCTTTCTACTTTAGCTCACATATGCACTGACAACTATGATGACTAAAGTGGGGGGAAAATGTTGAGGCATAAAATTGTACCCTAGTGTAGTTTCCCACAATATACCCTTATTTTAGCCTTATAACATTGATAATGCAAAATCCCACCACCTTAAACCATTGTCTTATTCGTGCTTTGGCATTTTTTCGTCAATGGAGGGAATTTTTTCTAGGACACTTTTGTGTCATGTAGACATTTGCATGCCACATGAGCATCCTAATAGATTCCTAGGTCAATGGATGTTGAGGCATTACATTTCACGGCATCCGAAAGTTGTAACATCTTTTGTGACTGTAGAACTACCCAAGAATGTCTCTTTTTCCTCCAAAATTCTCATTTTGAACTCACTTCTTCATCCATTCAATTTCTCTCTTGATCTATCATATTCTAACTTTATTCATGCAACTTCACTTCACTCTCTCCATTCTTTCTACATCACTTTCTTGCAGGTTTCAAGTTATTGGCTTTATGTTCTTGCATGTTCGTCTTGCACTCACAAGGCTACCATCCTTCCTTTCAACTTCTCAAGCTTGCCAAAGGGAGGGTAACACATTATTATCATCATTCCATTGCATTATCAATATTATAGATAGCATTTAGATTTTCTTTGCTTTCTATACATATTTCCTACTTTATCATTTTATCTCTATTGTCCAGTCTATTGGTTGTCCATGGAGGTGGAAACACCAAAGCGGGGGTTTGATTGAGGCAAACTCCAAAACACAACCCCAACATTTTTTTGTTTTTGTGTGTAGGTACTTCATTCATGTGGAGCTTGTGGGAGATTGAACTAATTGTAAGTTGAATTTCTACTACCCTTGCTTATCATTTCATTCATAATTAATCTATCCTTCAAGTTATAGTATTCTTCTTCTTGTAGTTAGTTTATATATTTTATGCATTCTTAGCATCCTATTATTTTCATTTAAATTGACAGATTAAGGTTCTTGGGTCATTAGCAATGCCTTATGTGTTTTGGACTGTGACCTTTGTTCTATGCCCGTACAAGACATCAGCATGTCCTTGAGATGACAATGTGTCATGCTATCATCTATGTCCCACATTAACATCCTCTAGCCAAGAGCCATTTGGTCTATGGTTTGAGACCTCTGTGGTTTGTTCACCTGACCCCTAAAATGCTCCATTCCTAAAATCATAATACAAAGTTTAGTTTATTATCCATTTGCCACCCCATTTTTCTACATTTGTCATTGAGGTGACTAAGCGAAATTCATTCCCTTTAGAATCTATTTCTCTTGGGACTTGGGAGTAGTGAATCCCTTCCTTGATAGAACCCAAATGAAGTTGCAGTCTTCAAAGGATCAATTAAGAAAGATGCCATCCATAGAAAAGTGTTGCAACATGAGCTTGCATGAATATTGAGAATTGATATTGATCACTGAACATGAATGAGATATGTTATAATGTACAAGCACCTTTAATATAATATAGGCAAGGTGTGATGAGGTGTGGCAATTTCCCTTGATACAAACATTAAATGCTCAATGCAAAAATTATTAAATGCATAAGTTAACTATTAAATGCCTAAATGACAAAAGTAAATAATGAGACATGACTCCATTATAACTAACTTCTAGAAATGACACCTAGGACTAACTTAACTCCTAAGTAAACTTATCATGTGAATAGGTTCCCAATAATAACTAGTTGGGAAAAAACCTCATTAAAACTAAAAAAAGAAAAAAATATATTTTGGAATAAATTATGTGTCATTTTTTGCATCAACATTTTAAATCACACTACATGATCCATCATCAAGATGAAAAAGAGATGTAGGAGAAGAATAGGATATTGCAAACTTAAATGAGTTTAAATGAAGACAGTGAGGGGAAAGGTTGCACAAGAATCAAGATTAGGAAACTTATCTTTGTTTTGAATAGCCTTGAGTACTTTTGTCCATCAGTATTCATAGTAAGACATTCTTCATAAGTATATTGATAAAGGAAGTGAGTAATTCCCAGTCATCTTTATGATAAAAAAATTTCATAGATTTAGCAACAATCTTTGCAATCAATACTACAACTTTTTAGGTTCAACAATGATCTTTGTGATCAACATTACAACCATTCAACAATGATCCCTATGATCAATAGCATATTTTTTTTAGATTTAGTAATGATCTATATAATCAATAGTCTTATTACACATATATGAGTACTCCAAGTACGAATCTCATGTCACTACATGGATAGAATTCAAGTAGCCCTTATAATGGTCAAAGTTCCTAGATTAAATTATATGGTTTCTAGGATGTTTTCTGACCTTGCATGATTTTTATTTTTTATAACATAAGAATGTTTAAGCATGTACAACATTCCAAACATACTTGTAACCTTGTTCCAATTAGATGCACCAATCCATCAACAATCCATCTGTATACTATCTTGTAGAGGTTGTTTCTTTCACTTTGTATTCCAACATAATTTCTTAGAATGATTCTTCAATCCATAGTTACTACAAGGATGAAGATCCCAATACAAATCTATTCTATGTCTATTCCTATGACAATGAGAATATTGTATGCAATGTATTCCTTGAGATAATTTATTTGAACTTATAACACTTGTATTATTATTTTATTTTTACTAGCATGTCCAAGGCCTTTATTCTTTGGCCTCACTATTGGCTCAATGGGATCTATGATTCCTTGTCCATATTTTCCCAAACCTTTTCATTCATATCCCATTCTTTTCATTATCTTAAAACCAGCATTCTTTGAAGAATATCCTTTTGCATTATCCTCACAAATAGCAAGATTTGTAGATTCAAAAATATTATTGTCTTCCATACACTTTTTATCAAAAGAGTCTTTAGCTAAATCAAATTTATAAAACAATTCACCTAATGAATAAAACAAATCACTTGTATCACATGACACATTATATAGTGTAGACTTAGACTTTAAACATTGGTACATTCCTTTACGTAAGCTTCAACTAATTGGATGAACAAATTATTTTCTTTTCTCAATTTCAATATATCTTCCTTTTGTGCCCTATTTTCCTCTTCTAGTTTTTCATTTATCTTTCTAACTTTTTCTAGTTCTTTCTCCAATATAACTTTTACACATATTAAGTTTTTATTCTCATTCTTTACTCTTTTCTCTATCTTTCCCATTGAAAACAAATGACTTCAACTTACATTTTCTTTTCTTTTTTTTAATAAAATGGGCTATGATTTGATCAGCTATTGTGATTCACCATAATTGTATGGCAGTGTCATGTTCTTTCACTATTTCAAAAATTAAAATGATCTACTACTAATTTTTTATCTCTTCAAGATTAGGTTTTAGCAAACGCTACAAACTTCATCAAATGTTGTAAAAATTGCAATCATCTTTATTCTTTGATCAAGTGCCAATAATAGTTACAAATAGGATTTCTTCTAAAGTTAGAATCTCTTCCCACTTGTCATTTACCACATGTAATTTTCTTCCAAAATTGGTAGCTTTCTTGCAAACTTCAACCTCTTCAAAATCTAAAATCCTTGAAAATTATTTTCCTTGTCCTTTGTTTTAATTTATCTCATACAACTTAGAACTATTGTGACTTTTCCTTTCAAAGAAGTGGCTAAGTTTTGGGCTTGCTTGGTTTCTTGCCAGTTAAGACTTCCTTCCTTCAGGTTGCTTGGGATATTGGGCCTTCCTTTATTATTTGGCATCTTTGGTTGGAACGGAAATGACAGATATTCTAGGGGGCACAAGTGGTTGTCAAGCAACTGTGGCAGAGAATTGTTTGCTCTCTCCAGGTGATTGTCATGGCTAAGTGTGATTTTTCTAGTCCAGTGGATTTTGCTGATTTGCAGGTTTATAGAAGATTGAGATTCCCACTCAAGAGAATGGTATTCCTGTTAGACAGAGGCGTAGATGGGTTAAGGAGAAAGTTGTTAGGGAAGGCAGATGGCATCCTCCCCCTCTTGGGGTTCTGAAGAGTAATACATATGGCTCTTTTAGAGGGAATCCTAGTCCTGTGGGGATATGTGGTATTGGTAGAGATAGTTCAAGAGCTAACTAGTTCTCTTTTCTACTTATAAAGGGTTTCATACTAATAATTTTTTGGAAGCCCTTGCTATTTGGTTTGCTTTGGAGAGAGCTTTTGCTCTAGGTTGGAGAAGGGTCCTTTGTGAATCCGATTCACAGGTGGTGGTTTCAATGTTGACTGAGAGGCGGTTGGATGGGGATAATTGGTAGTTAGCCCTGGTTATTCATCAGATTCTTAGTTTGAGTGAGTCTTTTGACTTGGTTTTTTTTTCCCATATTCCTCAGGAGTGGAATGGTGTGGCAGATTGCTTAGCTAAATGGGCGCCTAATCGGCTGGAAGGTTGGAATATTGTTGACAAGAGTTCTTTGTCTTTGGATCTTTCTTGTATGTTAGATCAATTAATTGATAAGGATAAGGTTGGTTAGTGGTTGGTTTTGATTTGGGCGGGCTGCCCTTCTACTTTGTATTTCTTCTTTGAGATTAATAAATTTTTACCCCTTCTTTTAAAAAAAAAAAATGATTTACTGTCTTCAAATCTTTTGCTTAATAGCTTATAGAAACTTCGAGTTTCAAATTTGACAATGTAATCTTTGACTTGGGCAGTTCACAAGTGCTTCGATCTTCTTCCTACAAAGGGTGACCACCTCCTTCCTTTGCTTCCTTTCTCTTACTACATATTTTCCTTACACCACCTCCTTCCTTTGCTTCCTTTCTCTTGCTACATATGTTCCTTACACAAGGATTGGATACCTATTTAGAATTTTAAATTCTCTTGCTACATATGTTCCTTACACAAGGATTGGATACCTATTTAGAATTTTAAACTAAAAAATTCTCTTTTTTATGGTATTGTTTTTAAGATTGTATAACCAGGATGTTAAAAAGTTATGGTATTGTTTTTGAAGATTGTATAATCAAGATACTATTAATATCTTTGGCTGATTGAACCCACTTCTAAATGCATTTGAAGATATTGATGGCATGTCGGGAGGAGTTTTACAGTATTTTATTATCTAATAATGAGACCCTCAATCAGGAGTGGTGGTTATCAAGCTGAGTGGCACTCCATTACTACAAAGGACAACATTAGTAGTTTATCAGCCAATGCCAAATTGATAACATCAACAACCCATACAAAGGAACTCACTGAATAAATGACTTAGGAACCGTAAAATATTCTCAACAAGAACAGGCCTCCCAACACTAACGAATTTCAAATATGAATTTGATTGACCAGATTTTACAAACACAATCCGTAGCAAACAAGGCCTTCATCATATGTGAACATATTTTAAATACTTTGTATGAAGTGGCTGGCAAGAATTTGGTTATAGAACTCAACAAAATCTGACAAGATGTTAGAAAATAAGTGGAATTTCAAAATGACTCGACTGTTCAGCTACATTTTTAACCTTTCAATTCTATGTGACCTTTCATATTACATTCGTTGTGTTTATTTATAAATAAAAATCACCAGAACTTTTACTTTCTGGAGATGCATTTCATAATATTATCCATACAAACCAGGGGAAGAGGATCTGCTTCTGGCTCTCTCTGCTTCTCTAGGTATTCACTTGTTTACCTTTTCATATAATATTTTTCTATCAGATGCCATGGGGAACCATTATTTTTTCTTGTAACCTTATCAGTTTTTTTGAATGCTTCTTCCATAACTTATGTGAAAGACCAATTTCATGCCCACAGATTTATTCATTGTTTTTTCAGTTTCATCATACAGGTTATCTTTGTTCTTCAGAAGCTATTGCCGGCAATCATGCAGATATTTGTAAGAACACTGAAGGGAAATAATATAGCTTTGGATGTGGAGAGTAGTGATAGAATTGAAAATCTTAAAGCCAAGATTCAAGAAAAAGAGTGGATCCCCCCTGAAATGCAAAGATTAGTATTTATGGGAAAGCAACTTCAGGATGGCTGCACCGTGGCTGATTATAACATCCAGAATAAGTCCACTATTCAATTTGTTTTGGGTCTCAGAGGTGGGCTGGAGAATTTTGTAAGGACATTTATTAGGAAGAATGAAAATTCTGATACAATTTACAATACCGACCCTAAAATTCAAGAATTGGAGGGAATGTTTCCAGAGCAGAAGAGATTGATTTTTGTTAAGACTCTTGCAGGGAAAACCGTGGGCATTGAAGTGGAAGCTTCTGATACAATTGACAGCTTAAAGGCTACGATTTATGGTATACTAGGAATTCCTCCCAGTGAACAGAGGTTGATCTTTTGTGGAAGGCAGTTGCAGGATGGAAAGACACTTTCTGATTATAACATTCAGAAGGAATCCACTCTTCATCTTGTCTTTCGTCTTCGTGGTGGTATGCTCTCTTTGTTCAATCTTTGAGAGCTGGAGATACTAACAGTGTAATGGGTCAGGTTTCTTGTATAAATTTATCCCAAAAATACATCAGAACAGAAGTAGTTGGCTCTGGACTACAACATTCAGAAGGAATTCATTTGGTCATTTGTAGATGAGATCAAAGAACTGCTTAATATTTGAGGCTTAAATTGTGGGGAAGCTGTGCGAGGAAATGCTCTATACAATTTTGTTTAACCAATATCTGATTTAAAAAACATGGGTAATAAAGTTTTCTTTATTCAAAGATTTTTTTTCTATTACAGGAATTTATAGATATGTGGAATTTATAGATGTGTGATGAATAATGCTTTAAAAAATGGAAGGGGGATTTGGGTTTATTTCTCATTGGAGTTCAGAACATTGTAATCTCTTTGATTGCCAAGATGTGATTGGTTTTATCTTCTTCTCATCTCATTTATATTTAAAATTAATAAATCTAAACAACTTATTAGTTTTTAATATATATAAAAGATTAAAAAATGTTTTTTTGGGTTCGTAGTAAAGTATTAATTTTATATGTGAATTGATGAGATTTGTATATTTATGTAAATTTTCATTTATTTTAGTTTTATATTGATAAAATGTCTTAATATAATTATATAGCAACATGTGACATACTCTTGTATTAAATTTTGCTTCTTTCTTAATCCTTATATATTCTCGCTTACAATAACTTACAGGCATACATTTCACCTTATCCTTTTCTTATTTGCACATATTCAAATACACTCATTCCACTAACCTAGTTTCCATACATTACGCCTTGCCTTAAGATTCACATTTTCCTATATTATGGTTCATTGCTAGTGGTGCTATAGGTATGCAAGCCTTTATTATTTTAATGGAATACCAACAATAATGGTTACTAGAGAAAGGGGATGGCACTATTAGATTAGATGAAATATTTGATTTATTGACTACTACTTATATTACATGGTGACCATATAAGGAGGTAGTGATAGAAGTAGATGATTAGTTCAATTTTGGTTGCTTTAAGAGATCGCAGTGCTTTATTGGGAAACAAACCACCAAGAGTGACTATTTGTAGTTTGAGAGGGGTCTGAGGTTTTTTGGTATTATAGAGATGGTAACTAAACACATTAATTTTATATCAATGTCATTAGAGATCTCCATTTAGGCCTAGGGATGGAGATTTACCACCCATTAAAAATAAAGCATCCATTGAGGAAGATGAGGCAAATGAGACCATGGAGATTATGACGATAGATAATGCAAGTTCTTAAAAATGAGTAATATACAAGATGGAAGACTAATGATCCACCATCATTTTATACACTAGATGACCCCAAGAATGCATCAATAGTAGTAGAAGACTAGTTAGGGGAGAAAATGTTTAAGGTGTAGATGAATAAGTGTGTCTTTCAAAGCTACATTCTAGTAGTTTCTAGTTAATGAGAACTAGTAGAAAAAATATCTAATTATAACCAATGATTTTTTTTATATAGATATTACTATTCTATTTTTTAAATATGTAAATAATCCCTACCATGTCACACATGAGATGATGGCAATGTGGGAGAATCATTATTTCTTATCTCTTCAACAATATTTTAGTTGACACATTGTATTATCTCTATGATAGTGGTTAACATTAGATGTGCATGCCAACTATTTTGCATTATTTTTTGATTTAATGAGTTAGGATCATGATGCTTACATGGGTACATAAAAAGTGTGTGACACTCTCCAAATGGATAATTTTGAGGTCATTAGATAGCAAAGGAGACTATGCCTAGAAATAAATAATTGCTTGTAGAGAGACATATAGTGGCAAAATTGGTCTCTTGGGAGGTGTGTGTGGGGCCACACTCACACTTGGTGAGATGTCATTACAATAATCATTTTTGACATCTATTAGATTAGTAGCCAACCACTTGATATTAATATCTAGTAGAGTTGGTGACCCTTGGAGAAGCTTTCATTAGATGGCCTAGAGGAAAAAATATGGTTCTTTAGGATAGATATCTAGATCTCTATCTCATTCTAACATACACATGATATTCTGAGGAGTGGGGTATGAGGAAGGGACCATATAGAGATCCTCCCCCAAGTGACATTTTATGCTATTAATTCTTATTATATCATAGCCAATTATTATTTTAGATCCTCTCATGTCCTTTCGATTATTTGTTTCATGTAGATGATTGATATTATACACTTTAATGTTGA
>VDFB02052553.1:0-21431 GCA_007258455.2 Sequoia sempervirens | reverse complement strand
CACACATATATATATATATATGCATTTCTACAAACATACTATATACATACATACATATATATCATTATTTTGATTATCAAATACAAACACATATATGCATGTACTCTTCAATTGATGTGTATACATGAAGTGTGTATATATATACATGCCGTTTTTATCCAATCGATACTCCCATACATATGGGTTATCTGTTCATGAGCATGCATAGGTATGTCTACCTATCTATACTCATGCATGCATATACTCACATGTATGAGTTATCGTGGACATGCACATATATACATTCTATGTATATACTTCATTGACCAACATATTCCAATAAGAACACATAAGAAGAACTCTTACTCGATATAAAGACTCAATCATAAAACCTCAATCACATTGTTCATAGAACAAGATCATAAACCAATACAAAACATCCACAATCAAGATAGCAGGTTACTTACTATTCACCCAAATCAACTTGACTCAACTTAGACCAACTAGGGTGTGAGTGTGTGTATGCTCCACTAGCTTCATCAAGGTTACCAAACCAACTTCTTCTCCTGAGTGATACTCCTCCTCTCTTTCGGAGGTTTGAGCTTGTTCCTACATCCATCTTAGTACATCATAATAATAGTTAGCTGATAAAGATACAATCATATGCATCATATATTTCATTGTCAGAATCATTATGAAATATCAACTTGAATTAAAATTTCATTCATCATATTCCATCAAGATTCATATGTAAAAAACATCATAAATATTTATATTAAAGCTAGTAAAAATAGGCCTATAGCAACAACAAAACAACTACAAGGCCTCAAAATAACTACATAGCAACAACATAACAAGCAACTTGTATCTCTCGATTGCTGTTGCACAAAATGTTGACCTCCTATAATGTTGTCATTATAAGATTATGCCTCTCGACTTAAAAATAGTTTAAATTCAAAATAGTCGAAGTAACCATGTATATAACAACAAAATTAGATAGACATATTACCTTGTGGTAAAACTCAGTACACCTGACATTGGTTAAAACGATTAACAAACTTGAAAGAGAAGATAATAAATCAACCCAACATAAAGTATCTATCATTTTTTAAATTTATGACACACTGAAAGATGTTGCAATCAATTATCGAAGAATTAGTAATCCAAATTTACAAGGACCGACACTTGCATGCCGTGATAGATCCTATTGGGAAAATGTGTCTCAACCTTGCAATTATATACAATTTATTGATAGAATGTATGTTGGCATGTGGTGACTGATCATGCAAGGCTTTTTCCTACTAACACGTCAATGTTTTTTCCCACTGACACATCAAGGTTTTCCCATTAACATGTTAAATGAAAAATGACCTTGTAAAACCCTAATTCTAGAAGGTTCCAAAAGCTTGTTATAAGTGGGTGGGATGTATGTAGAAAGGGGTGTATATTGAGAGTCTAATAGCGATCGTGTTGTTTCTTGAGCTCTAGTGGTGATACTCCTATGTGAAGTTTTCTCTACAAGTATATTGTAATCATTTGATTTATGAATAATATATTGGACGACTCTTGGAGTGTGGGGTATTTCTCCCAAAAATATTTTCCCCACGTAAATCATTGTTTTGTGGTATGCATGATATTTGTGTTTATTTTTGTTTAAGTTTTTGTAACTGTTAAAGATCTGTAAAGTTTTACATTATTCTCCTCTCAAGATTAGTGTAGGAAGTTATTCCACTACCTTAGCTTCCTTACAAATCCTACCCAAGGCATATAGGGTGGGGGACCTTGGGTGGGAAACGATACTATGATCGATGGCATAGTATAGGTTAGCTACACTTGATCCATACAGATTCAAAGCATACTTAAGCCACGAAACATCAATCCAATAAGATCATCCAATGTAAACAAAGACAAAGAAACCATTATAACTAACACTCTAAAACATGAAAGATTGATAAACATCTACTCTAAGACATTGAAACTTATCCTATTGGGGGAGTGGTGTCGCATTGATGTGGAATGGTGACCCTTTCCCAATTCCTTGGATAATGAGCTTGTTTCAATCAGTTTTATTGAAGAAAATTGATGAAACCGATGAGAGATATACGTGAAACATGATGAAATCTATTTAAACATGATAAAAGCTAAGATGATTGATGTACGTGTATACAAAGCTATTCTAAATGTATGTAAGATTCAAAATATTAAAAACCTAATTTCAAAATATACTAAATGGATGCAACTAAGTTACCATGGAAGCCATTAATGGATGCTCTAAGCTAATAGGATCAATATTTAAACTAAAAATGCTAAAATATGTGCTAAATGTGGATGTAAAAGAGAGATTTTAATAGCATAAGTTTATTAAAAGATGGATCCCTATTCAATAGATGCAAGATCTTTTTATAGCATATGCAAAATGAAAGTGATGGTTAAGATTGAAAGAATAAATCAATGGTCAAGATGGAAGGAAGATGGAGGCATGGACCATGGATTCCCATCAAGGGTTGAGAATGCAAGTTGATTTTTAATCAAGAGCTCACAATTATCCAAAAAAATACACTTTCAAAACTTGCACAATAAATTTGTTGAAAGTTTGTTACAAGGGAGAATATTCTTTTTTTCAAATGAGTGAAGAGGGAAAGAATATTCCATGAGAATATTTCCTTTTGGAGGAAAATTAGCATTTACTTAATTAAAACCAAATTTTAATGTGCAAAGGGGAAGGAATATTCCATGAGAATATTCCCTTTTTGAAGGAATAGAAAAGGAGGAATATTCCCTTGCAAGTGGGAGAATTCAGATTAATTAGTAATTTGATAATTAAAACAAAGTATCAATTATGCAAATTAGGGGAATTTAGGATATTCATTAGATAATTAACTTATTTAATGAAAAGGGATCAAAATGACATTTAATTAAATAATTAAGATTATTTAATTTAAATGAGAGGATTCAAGGTGTTAAATTAAATATTTTGATTTATCCAATTTAACAGGATAAAAGGTTAGCATGAAAGGGGTAGGAATTAACCTAATTAGATTAATCAAGTTAATAGATGAATGTGACATAATTAATTAAATAGCTAGGCTAATTTAATCAATTAAGTGAAAGGAGGATGGGTTTTTAGGATGAAACCATGTTAGTATATCAGATTCAAGTGCATGATATCATTCAAGACATTTTTAAGTGTCTACATTTTTTCCCTCTTTGAAGTGAGGTCCTTGTTACATTTGGTCAAAGACTGGTGCTTTCAGATTAAATTTGTTGCTTAGATAAAAAACTATTTTTAATTTTTTTTTTGGATGCCCCACAAATAAGTTGGTACCCTGCCCCCTTGAGAGATCAAGTAGAAATTTTGAATTTTGGGTTGATCCCTCAACGAAGGTAAAATATAGATTCAAGCACCAAAACATGCCCTAGGATGACAAAATGGCCTTAGAAACACAAAAATTGACTTAAAATAGGTCATAAAGCACAAAAATAGGTAAAACAAGCCAAAACCCTAGTTTCTGGCTCAAATTAGGGCAAAAAACCCTAATTTTTAGGCTTAAATAGGTGAGAAGGGTGCACTTCCAATTCATTTGTACATTTAGTCCTTAGCAAATTTGTGCATTTGGAGCTTTGACACCTTGGCGAGATGGCTCATCGTGCGCTTCCACTTCACCTTTCTGAGCGGATTCTAGAGTACTAGTGCCAAGCAGATGTAGGACCATAGATATATGATTCGAAACTTGGCTCAATTTTTGCATTTAGGTGCATTTAATAGTGCGTCAAAATTAGGTTTTTAGGAGCATCGCTATATAACAACATGCAAAAAGTGTCAGAAGAGTCATTATTGATTTTTTAGCGACACACCTTTGGTATAGAAACACACCATCATTTTTTGTTTGGGCGACGCATTTGATTAGGGTGTCGCGAGCTTAATATAATGACACATAGGATTTTTTAGGTTGAGAAATGCTCAAAAGTGGTGGGTGACACATTGACCAAATGGCGATGTACCCCAATTTTTATTTATGGTGATGCATGCAAATGTCAATTTGCTATTGAGTAACGTGTCACACATCGCTAAATTGGTAACGCACCACCAAAATTGATACATTGATGCACACCAAAAATAGTGATGCTATTGATTTCAGCGACGCTTTTGATGTTTTTGGATGTAAAGTCTCAGATTTTGATCATTTTTCAACTTTTTAGCAAATTGATGCTGTGTGTGTGATGCGTGCAGGAGGATCCTCTGCCATTGATGTCACGAGAGCACCATTTAGATATTTTGGCAGCAGCTCGAGACTTCAATGATCTGGAGGTGGAACAGGTAGGGATGCTCGAACTAGGTTTTATCACTTTCCTTCTAGAGGTCCAGACCCACTTGGCTATAATGACTGCGCTTATCGAGAGGTGGCACAGTGAAACATATTTGTTTCATTTTCCCACCGATGAGGCCAACGTCACACTTGAGGACATATGGTAGATCCTATGATTGTCAATACATGGAGAGTGTGTCATCTATGGAACATAGGCTAGGAGGGATGCATGTTTCTCTCTTTTACACAAAGATCAAATTATTTTGGTGAGCTCGCAAATAGAATTGGATCTATATTGCAGGAAGGTACTGATTTTCAAATTGTTCATGGCAACACTTATTGCTGGAGTGATTAGCTCTGATTGACATGGTAGAGGTTTCAGTCTGGGCTGGGGGTGGCATGTGAGGGGATGATCAGGAGGATCGTTATGTATGCATGGGGTCCATTTCTTCTTGTGTCTACCTTATTGTGAGGGTAGGAGCATCAAAGTAGGTGTTACACTACTTCATATTCGGGCATATGAGCACATTGTTGTTTTGAGGCCACTAGTTGTTTTGACAGATATTGACAAGGATGAGCCCATCATCTTCAAATATAGGGTCCCCATGACCCTACAACACACCAGCTTGAAAATTCTACCTTATTGGAATTATGTCATTGATGACATGACTATTTTCAGATGGAGATCATGGCTACAGGTTCCTACATGGTATGATGACCAACAACAACTTTAATTTTCTCATCAAACCCACTATCTCTAGGGGTGAGAACACACCATGATAGAGCGGTATCTCCCAGACTACGTGGTGAGGTAGTTTAGGGAGATACAAGATGTACCTCCTTAGGATTACATGGTAGTCTTTGCGAGATCTCACAGAGAGGTCTAGTTGGGAGCACAAATTGACCCCATCGTGGCAGTTAATGACTCCAGACAACTAGTTGCACAGCCTTGGGCCTATGATCAGGGAATACCAGGTGCGGGGACTACCCCAAGATATGATGCTTGGTTTAGACTACCCATTCGCCTGACAGACCTAGCAGGGGTACCCCAGAGGTAGAGGTAGATGCCAAGGCCGAGGTAGAGGTCGAGATGGTAGTCGGGATGGGGGCCAAGATGGGGGTCGAGACCAAGGGAAACAATAGTAGGATAAGGATAGGGCATAGGTGACATGGGATGGGATCAACAACAATAGTAGGATTAGGGACAGCAGGACCTAAGGCATTAGGATGGCCAATAGGACGAATAGTTTCTAGATGCACCACTGTCTCCTCCACCCCTATAGTAGCCATACTAGTAGTTACAGGCTCAGATATTGGCTCTCACAGCCGAGAGAGATCAACTACGACAACAAATACAAAATATGACTATGCAGAGGGATCATTAGGTTCAATTGCAAAACCAAATTGGACCTACATTTGGCCTAGGATATTGGGCAGAGGCAGTAGCTCGAGGTCATCACAACATCTTAGGGATAGATGGTGTCTACACGTATGTACAAAGAGGAAGTCATTGAGGCTATGTATTATTGGATACACTATCATCATGATGTTCCAAGAGAGCTATGGTAGCCTAATTTTTCCCAGAGGAGCAGGGCACCACCCAGGACTGAGGATCAGCCATCAGTTAGAGGGGAGTCGAGTAGCCACCGGGGCTAGCCATTTTGTAAACACTTTTTGAGTACTTGGCTGATTATTTATACATATATACATTCATAGACTCTTTTTTGATAGCCTCGTGGATATTGTATTTTTGATTGATATACACATACACTGATTCAAATATTGTATCATGACAATCATTTTTTGATATATATATATGAGATGTTTTAGACCCATGATGTGATGCCCTTTATTTCATGCTTTATGAATTTATGGATGCATATGTTATGATGTGATATTATGTTACACATTATGATTATGTATGGATGCGATGGATGGATGCATGGATGCACTTCTTTTATTTATGCGATATGAAGTATGTGATGATGTAATGTTTATGATATGCGATGTTATGAGATGGATGCAATGTAATGGGTGTGTTATCTTCTTTTTCAATATCTTTATATGATATGTTATGGGATGGATGTTACAATATGCAGATGATATGATATGCTTATGTAGGATGTATGGATGGATGCATTTCTTTTTTTTGTGTACTTTTCTCATGCGATTTATGATGTCATGATGCATGTATGGATGTACATGGTTGCACATATGGATGATGCTTATGTTCATGTTTATGAATGATAATGCAATGTATTAAGATGCTTAGAATAACAAATCTATATTATTCAAAACAACTTAAATGATGATGATGATGTAGTGGATTATGTTTTCCATTATTATGATATGCTATGATGATGTGAAATGTATGCATGTTGACGATTTTGTGGATGTAGGATGGATGCATGATGATGTTTTTGGTTGACTGTCATGATACTAGGTTAGGGTGGAAAGAATATAGAAGAATGAAATGATTTGACCATTGGTTTTGAAGATTGATTCAAAAGGCCAACAAGTCCTTGATCCACTGAAACTTTATTAGATATGGTGATGAGATAGATGATTTTTCTCATATCTTGGGATTGAGATTTTGCGTCATTCCTTATGTTTGATATAACACATAGACACGATGCATCAAGATATTGATAACCAAGATGGTGTTGTATCTAGTGACAAGGACTTTGACTCTGCAAAAAATAGGATAGTTCTTGTTCACACCTTGACATACATAAAAATCGTCGAAATGTAGTTTAGTAGTTTAGAATATATCAAACCAAAGCATACACAATAGTCAACAATCTACTCTAGACAAATTTCCTACACACAACTAAGTATGTGCCAAGATTATTTTACAAGAATACCCACAAGCATAACAAATGAAAGATAATGATCGATGCCCCATTCCTTTCTCTCTAAATTGTTTTGATAGTCATCATCGAGAGGTCCTCAAAATGTGCCATTGAGATAAATCAAAAGAAAATATCAAAGACAAACAATCAATGTTATCTATGTCTTGCCAGTTTAACATAGCTAAGGTGATTTCTAATGTTGATGTCCATTGTCGGAAGGATGAATCCTAGGACGGTTTATTAGATGTTTTGATTAGGATTAGGTGTGTGATAAGTTGTTGATACAAACTTCACTGACCCATTTACCTATGATATAGACATTAGATTTTGATACTTAGGTTCTCACTTTATGACGTGCAACACTTGTTTCCTATTTGTTTTACCAAAGTTTGAAGATGACAGTTAATTTATTATGGATGAAGTTTTATTATGGGTGAAAATGAGATGAGATGGATAGTTTTGGATTTTTTGGAATATTTCAATGTGTTTGATGTTTTGAAAATGTTTTGAGGCTATTTTTGGTCTTTTTGAAAGTTTATATGAATGTTTTTGTTTTAAATTATTTGAGGCTATTTAGGGATTTCAAAGGTTTCCACTATTTTGGGTTTTCAAAATTTTAAATGTTTTTGTGTTTTCTAAGTTTTTTTTATATTTTTGGGGTTTTCTAAGTTTTGCGACCAAGAACCTAACCTAAAAGACTATCCTAGGGGCCTTGGGGGCTTACCAAAGATGAGCCTTGCCTATGTTATACATGCAGAGACCACGTAGTTTGACTAACTTGACTTATTGTTGATGAGATATAAACACTCGATGAATTATTAGTTTATTATGGCAGACTCCTAAAGGATTGACCTAGGGTGTCTTGGGGGCACATCAATGATGGCTTTGCCTACGTTCAAGCTCAAAGACTCATAGTTTGACATGGTACTTTTTTGGATATTTGATGTTCAACCTTTTTAGGGTTTTTGAGGTGTTTTGGATGTTTTGGATTTTGAATTTACAATTTTTTTAATATTTTTGGATTTTAGTTGTACAAGACTTTGGATGGTTTTGGATTTTGATGAGATTTTATGAATGTTTTTGGGATTTTTGATGAGATTTCCAATAAAATTAAGATATACAAGAACCTGATTCGATCCAGAACGAATTGCCCCCAGTGTGATGTGATAGACTACCTCGATATAGGTAGGAAAAACTCACCTTTAGGAATATGCCAAATAGTACTAAAAGGGATATGATACTTCACAATATCAAGCTATGATACAAACTTAGATGGGTGATGGAATAAATAGGATGAATGATGCAACAAATGGACGTGATGCAAAAAATGATAGGATAAAGAGCCAAAGAAATAGATGGAGGTGTTTTATTTATGTGAAGTTCTTGTTTGCAAGGTTTTCACCAAGGTACTTTCCCAAAGCACCATCGAAGTGGTTTTCACTAGAGGACGATTTTTTTTCCTTTACTGTTTTCAATGCTTTTTCCTATTGTTTTGGATTTTGATCATTTTTTGACTTTTTTGTATTTTTTCAGATTTATACCCTTCAAGCTTAGGCATAAATATTTTTAAGATGTAGACTATTGGTTAGTTTCTGCAAGGGTTCACCTTCAGGTGTTGATGATTGGTATGCTCTTGATCCATAGCTTGATGTGACAACAAATGGACCTAACTAGTTAGGCTCAAAATTTCCTTTATTGTCTTGATCTGGAAGATTTTTTTGATTCTTCTTGAGAACAAGATCCCCCTACTTGGAAATAATGAATCTTGATCTTCTTGTTATAGCTTTGTTTTAGTCAGTTTTGGTATACTTACAAGTGATTAAGGGCATCAAGATGATGCTCATCCAAGAATTCTAACTAATTTAGATGAGATACTCTATACTCTTCATCAGTGATCAGATTGTTCAATGACACTCGAAGTGAAGGAAGCTCGACCTCAATAGGTAGGATGGATTCTGATCCGTAGACTAAGGAGAAAGAGGTTGCACTTGTAGGAATACATATATTGGTTCGATAGGCCCAAAGGGCGAGGTTTAACTGCAAATGCCAGTCATAACCAACTTCATTGACCGTTTTCTTTAGGATTTTTAGAATGGTCTTGTTTGTAGCCTCAGCTTGACTATTGCCCTAGGGTTAATACGAGGTAGATAATTGTTGTTTGATGTTAAATATTTGGCATAGCTCTTTCACATCTTGATTCTTGAAGGGTGTTCTGTTATCAAAGATAAGGGCTTGCAGAACACCATAATGACATATAAGGTAATTCAGGATAAATTTGGCAATTTGCTTTATCATTATGTGGGTCATAGGGATGACTTCCACCCACTTGGTAAAGTACTCAATGGCTGTTATAATGAACTTTTTTCCATTAGATGAGGTTGGAGTAATATTTCTTATGAGGTCAAGCCCCCACTGCGAGAAAGGCCAAGGTGTGACCATTGGTTGTAACTCCTGAGTTGGAGCATGAATAAGATCTCCATGTTGTTGACACTGGACAAAATTCTGCATGTACTGATGGGCTTCTCTTCCCATGGTTGGCTAGTAATATCCCATCCTCAACAGTTTCTTAGCTAAAGTCATACCACTAGAATGAGAATCACATATGCCATCGTGTACTTTTGTTAAGGCGATCAAGGCTTCCTCTTGGTTGAGACATCGTAGTAATGTCCCTTTGATACTTTTATGGTAAAGGATATCACCTAGGATCACAAATCAAGATGCCTTTTTAACAAAGGTCTTTTAAAGGTTGGACGTGATGTCGGATGGGAGGGTTCCTTTGCTAAGATAGGTGAATATATCATGATACCATGGGGAACCAAGACCAACGATTACACACAAAAAATCAAATTCTAAGATTTCGAAAGCTGGCACGAGAAGTTTTTCTACCAAGAATTCGCATTGAAGGATGTTGTGTGGCATATCTAACAGTGATCCTATCATCACCATGGCATATACTACTTGGTTGTTCATGCAAGGAATCTGCTCAAAAGTTATATCTATGAAAAAGTCCTTAAGACTTTCTAGCATCTTATTGTAAGGCATAAGCTTATCATCCTTTGTTTGGTAGGTTGTCATTAACTTGGTTGATAACCATCTGTGAGTCTCCATAGACTTTCAACTCCTGTATCTTCCACTAAACTGCTATCCTTAAACCGGTTATTAGGGCTTCATACTCTGTAATATTGTTAGTACATGGAAATGATAGTTGGTATGACTTTGGGATGCAATCATCTTGAGGGTTGATAAAAAGAATACTCGCCCCTGATCCATGTTGGGTGAATGATCCATCAAAATATATTTTCTACTATTTTGTTGTATTGACAAGGAACACTGATTCATTAGTAAATTCAGATATCAATAGATTCTCTGCATAGATAGGTGATTATGCTAGTTGGTATGCGATCACTTGTCCTTTGATTTCCTTGTACTCTATGTACTCTGTCAAATTTAGTCAAGATCATTACTCATTTGACCATTCGCCCAATGAGATTTTCTTTGGATAATAGGTATTTTAATGGACCAATCTTTGCAATAATTTTGACTTCGTGTGACAATGTGTAATGTCTAAAATTTTGTGAAGAAAAAACCACCGCTAAGCATACTTTCTCAATGGATGAGTAATTCATTTCATAGCCTACCAAGGTTTTGCTGATGTAATAGATAGCTCTTTCCTTTATGTTTTCATCATGTTGTGCTAGAAGAGCACCTAGTGATGTCGATGTTG
Source organism: Sequoia sempervirens (assembly GCA_007258455.2). Lineage (NCBI taxonomy): Eukaryota > Viridiplantae > Streptophyta > Pinopsida > Cupressales > Cupressaceae > Sequoia > Sequoia sempervirens. Next base: position 10,569 of record VDFB02052553.1, on the reverse strand, counting down.
CTAAGATATATAGGATCAATGACTTGTTTGGTATCGATGGCATGAGTAATGGAGGTGTCAATAGGTAGTCCTTGATATGTTGGAAGGATTTATCACACTTATCATCCCACTTGTAAGTTATTCCTTTATGAAGAAGATGCGAGAAAGTGTGGATCTTCTCTAATAATTGCACTATGAACCTTTTCATGGATTACAACCTTCCTTGTAACCCTCTCTTTTGCTTCAACATTTGTGGTGGTTCTATGTCTAGGATGGATTTTAATTTTGCTAGATAAATCTCTATCCCTCTCTGTGAAATGATGTAGCCAAGAAGCTTCCCTGATGTAATCCCAAAGACACTTTTTTGGGTTTAGCTGTACCTTATATTCTTCGATCCTGTCAAAGATGGGTCCCAATACCTCTATGTGCTCACTTTTTTTTTGACTTAGCAAAAATAACATCCTTATAGTCTTCGACTATTTTGTAGATCATGTCATGAAAGATGAGGGTCATTTCTCTTTGATAGGTCACTCCTGCATTCTTCAGCCCAAATGACATCATGTTCCAACAATATGCTCCCCATGGACAAATGAATGTAGTTTTGTGTTGATCATCCTTGGTGATCATGATTTGATTATAGCCTAAAAAACCATCCATGAGTGATAGCATCTCATGTCCAACTATTAAATCCACGATGATGTCGATGTTAGGAAGAGGGAAATCATCATTCAAGCATGCTTTGTTTAAGTCCCTGAAATTTGTGCATATTCTGATGCCCCTAGTGGGTTTGAAGATTGGTACCAGGTTGGAAATCCACTCAGGATAATCAATCGGTCGAATGAATCCAATGTCAAGAAGCTATTGTAACTCAAGTTTCATAAAGAGTGCTATCTGAGGGTGCATCTTTCTCAACTTTTGCTTCACTGGTTTGGCTTCAAGATAGACTGCTAAGTGATGCACAACCACTTTTGGATCAAGCCCTGACATATCTGTGTATGACCATGAAAATTTTGCTCTTCTCTCTTTAAAGAATGCTGCTAGGTTTTTTTGTTCTTCATCCAACAAGGATTTGACATAGAAAGTTTTCTTGGGTGCTTCTTATGTTCCCACATTCATTGGGGTAGCTTTCTTTGCTAGCATTAATAAATTTTCTGGATGCATTGCACAAATGGGGAGATTAAATCCCTCATCCTTGGGCACCTCAGAGAGGTTTTCACCTTTGGATGCATCCTTTATTTTTTCTATTTTAGGATCAAAGAGTGCCACAGTGTGGTTTTCACTCAAATATCTCCATGTTATTTGCATGTTGTCCATTTTGTGACTGAAGGATTCAATCGTCTCCCCATAGTATGCCCTTATGTATAGTTCTATATCAAAACCAAATTTGTGATCTTCCTATGGTAAGTTGTCACAGAGTCCCATGAATTATGAGATTGCTTCATCTTTTTTGAATAAATCTAGAATTGGTGGTCCTCGTTGGTCCCAATCAATGAGTTAGGGGTATACTAGGCTTATTTCAATGGTTTGGTCATTTGGGGCGAAAGATGTTGTGGATATCATGAAGAGAGAGTTATTGTCAAATAGGTCAGAAACATAGAGAGGGAAGTCACCTAGGGTAGTATCACATGATGTTGGTAACCAAGAGGAAGCCTCAACCCATTTGGTGGAAGTACCTTTGCCAATAAGGGTAACCTTGCTAGTAGTACATCCTAGGCCAAGATTCTTTGGAAATTTCTCAAGAATGATAGGTTCTAGCAAACCATTATCATTTTGTCCCAGTTTATCATTCTTGTTGTACCCCCATCCCTTCATTAGATACAAGCCTTTATTGTCATCTTCCATGTGAATAATGGGTACGGGTTGGTCATCTTGATAGAGTAGTTTAGAGACATCTTCCTCATTAACATCTTCTTTGTTCAAATCCCCCCACTTGGTGAAGGTAGTAGCTTCCATCTTTATTTTTTCGGCCACTTTGTTAATAGGTGTGGGTTTCCCATGAGATTTGGGAGAAAGAGGTAGCTCCCCCAATACAAAATTGTACTTTTTTAGTTTATAATTTCCACAACCATCATCTTGGGTCACTATTTTGATGTCAAGAATGTTCTGTACAATGGGTGTTTTTATTTTTGAGGTAGATGCAAGGGATGATGGGTCAAAAAATGAGGAGGATGGTGTAGGACCTTCATTATTTTTAGGGATGTAGGGTATTTTTTAAAACTTAGCCTCAAGGTTCTTGCAGTAGTAAAGGGCTTAGGATCTTCGTGGATGATAACTTCTCTGTCCTCAAAAGGAAACTTTACAAATTGATGATAGGCCGAAGCTACAACTTTTAGGGCATGGATGCATGGTTGACCAAGAAAGATGTTATAGGGGAGATCAAGGTCTAATACTTGGCATGTATTCTCTGCAATGACAAGTCCTACTTGGATGGGTAGAGTGATGATACCTTGCGATACCCGCTCTTGATCGCCATATGCTCTGATGGTTGTACTCTTTGCTTTCTCAATAGTTTCTATCTTCTAAATAACCAAAATTCTTGATCAAATGAAGGGTGCAAATTTTCATACCAACACCTCCATCTACTAAGACTCTTTTAACCTTGTTCTTATGAACAATGACCTCAAGGTGTAAAGCATGGTTATGAGATAGCTACGATAGTAGGTCTTGTTTCGAGAAGGTGAGAAGATGAGGGATAGTGATATGCCCTACCATAGCTTGAAATTTTTTTGTATCCATATCCTTAAGGACATATGATGAAGATAAAGATTTCTCTAATATTTCTCACTGTGCGGGGGATAGCCTCAATAGTTCCAAGATAGAAATCTATGTGGGGGTCTTCTTAAGCTGATCTAGGAGACTATACTTGCTAGGGTTTGATGTTGGAAAAGTAGGTTGTGCCCTAGATTGAGATGTGAATCTTTGGATGGTGACCTTGCTACATCGTGTGGTGACTCCACACTCTACACTAGGCCCTTTGATGGTGACGATGGTGATGAGACTATCACAGGAAGTGACTACATTACAATAGACATGTTGCACATTTGTGTAATCCTTACCTTACCTTTTCCATTGTTGTTTCCTTTGTTGTGATTTGGCATAGGGTTCTTGTATATATTGAGATCCTGGTTGCTGGCTAGTACCTCAATAGATATGTCTCCATTCTCAATAATATCTTGGATAACATTTTTGAGCCTCATACAGTTCGATGCCATCATTCGTCATGTTCTTTTTTTAATCCCAAACATGAGGCTTGTCATTTGAACTGATTGATGGATAGTTTTCTTTGTATACTTGAGTGTTTCCCTGTGAGATTAGAGTGTGCTTGATGTTAAGGGCTCTAGGGACAAGCTCATCATAAGTGGTAATGCACTACATCTTCAAGTGGAAGGATAAATTTGGATTGACATTTGCTATGATGATCCCCACTTGTTGTTCATCAGGAATTGGTCACTTGCTCTTACTAGATCTTTTCCTCCATCATTGTAAGAAATTGGTGAAAGATTCTCCTTTTTATTGTTGGAGAGTGTATGACTCTTCTAGGATCACATCCACATCAAGGTTTCAAAGGAGAATTGATCTATGAATTTATTAGTGATTTCTTGGAAGGTTTTGATACTTGGAGGCAACTGAGAAAACCAGTTGATGGTTGGGCCTGTCAAGCCTCATGGAAAGAGGCGCATCATTGTAGGTCACCTCTATACACATGATGTTGAATTCTTTGACACAGTCCACAAGATTTCCCCTCCCTTTGTATTTATCAAATTTGGGGACCTCAAAGCCGGGAGGGAATGGTACCATTGCGATGTTTCGGTCAAATGGATATGGACATAGGTTTTGTTGTTTATGGTGCTTCTTAATTTTTCCCATCCAGATATTTTGCATTTCTTGTGTTAATGCCTTATGTTGCTATGCCACATGATCTTGTGGGTTTGGTGGAGGAACATATGTTGTGTATTGTGGGATGGTAGATGGATTGTATGTGGGATTCTAATATGATGGGTTGTTGTATGGTGTGTATGGTGGTGTAGGATATTGTGAAGGTGATAGTGGGGAAGGCATATATGTTCGTAACATGTTTGTATTGGTGATTTTTTATTGAGGGTTATAGTATAAACCCTGTTGTTGTTGTGCGAGAAATTGTTGTTATTGGGCATATTGTTGAGCTTTTTGTCAGGCTTGTTGATATTTTTGGGATACTAGGGCTACTTGTTGTGCTACTGAAGTTTCTTGGTGTTGTTGTTGTGCTATTAGGGATTGTTGTTGGGCCCACTATTGTTGTTGTGCTACTAAGGCTTCTTGCTAGGCTTATTGTTGTTGTTGTGCTACTAAGGCTGCTTGTTGTTTTTGTGCTGCTAGGGCTGCTTCTTGTTGTTGTTGTTGTTGGATGGCTTGCTAATAAGCCTGTTGTGCTTGATGTAAAGCTAAGGCATGTGCTTGCAATGTGGGATTTATTGGTTGTTAGGACATCTGTGATGGGTTGCAGGTTGTTGATGAGAGGTTGGGGGTTCCCTTGGTTTACCATTCCTTGTACGATGGTGGATTGATATGGAGAAATGTAAGATTGAGGTCCTATTCAATTTTGCATGACATGGGGGACCAAGGGGAAAGATGATGTTGGTTCCACTTGGTATTGTGATGGTGATGGCACATTCAAACCTTTTAATTGATTGAAAGAGTTACCTTGACTGATGGGTAGGGGGTTCCCTTGTTGTATTTGAGGTGGGACCAAGGTATTACCTTGGTTGATGGGATTCATAACAAAGGTGCTGTTTTGAATTGGGTTGGTGATGGATGGGATGAACATGTTTTGTGAAACCAATGGTACATATGAACAAATTAGAGGGCTGGATAAATATGTCCCTATTTGCGTTAAGGGTTGCTTTTGCATCAAGGTGTTGACATACCCTTGTTGGTCCATTTGAGAAACTTGGCCTATACTGCCTTGCATGATGTTGGACACACTTGTGGTACTTGTGGGGATGGATGAAGATGGGTACCCTTGATATGTTGAGGTTGTTGTGGATTCATGAAGTGTAAGGGATTTATGTTGATGTAGGGGGTGTTTGGGATAGTAGGAGCACCAAAGGTAGGTGTCCCAGTGGTGCTTTGGTGTGAATTAGTGTTTCAAGTACCCACAAGTGTGTTGCTTGGCAAAGATAGAGTATGACCAAAGTCCTTAGCAAGACTAGAAGTTTATGTTTGAGTTAGCCCTAGTGATGGAGTCAATGGAAATGTGGATGAAGTAAAGCCTTGTGTTGAAAATGATGGGGGGATTGAAGTTATTTTCTCTGTGGCTTGATGTTCTTTCTTATACTCAAGGATTTATTCTTTGGTGAGCTCAAATAGATTGTTCATAACATCTTCTACCTCATATGGTCCTTCTTGATTTTGGGGTTGTTGTGAGGGGATAGAATGACTTCTTGGATCAAATTATTGAGGGTTGGTATCACTTGTGGTGGATGGGACTTTGGTTTTCTTTGTGATTTTCTTATGTTGTGATCTTGTTGTTACCATAAATTATGGGTCACCTATGGGGGAATTGAGTTGGGATTTGCAATGTTTAAATTCTCTATTTGACTCAAATTTAGGTAAAAGGGCCCCTCTAAGTCATTTTGGAGCAATGATGTGAGTGGAAGATGAAAAGATGAATGATATGGGGAATGATTTTTGCAAACACTTTAGGAAAATAATTTTGACTATATGTTTGATGTTTGATGTTTGGATAAAGGATGTTAATGAAATTATGAATCTTTAAGGTAGACTTGTGACCTTCAAGATAAACTAGTTTGCAAATGATAACTAACTTAACCAAGTGCATGGAAAAGGATTCCTTTCTCATACAAAGTAGCTAAGTTAGGTTTGGGTTGATAGATGTCTAAGTACACAGTGTGGGTGTGTTGAAAAGTTTGCAAAGTTTGGTGAAATGAAGGATGAAATATGATGAAGGATGGATGAAATGTTTGACCCAATGTTGACCTAGAGTGAACCTTTATTTTGCAAGACCAAGGTAGTGAACAACATGATGTGCCTCTAAAGTGATCAAACCCTATGAACTCAATGATTTAAATGATAAGTGCTTGTGAAATGTGTAGATATGGTTCATCTATGAAAGCACATAGAAAATGTCTCCTTAATAATTTGTCTCGGTTGAGGTGATTCCTTAAGATATGTCTCTAGATAAACTTTGCACTATGATGTCTAAGTTTGAAATAGCGAAATGTAGACCTTCTCTTGGGGATTTTTATTTTGTGAGAGATCATTTAGAGAAGCACGAGATTATGAAAAAGAGGATATTTATTGCCACACATGAAGTAGTAATATGGGCCTTCTGGCCACAATATCAACGTTTTCCTCTTGTTCGTCTAAGATGTTTGTTGTGTTTCTCCACTGGCTTGGTGTTTCCTTCATTTCAAAAGTGAATCTCCTCAAACTACTAATTATATTTGTTTGTTCTCCTTCAATTAGTTCAAATTTTGGTTATATGATAGCGGACGTAAGGTTTAGTTGTTCAATTAGAGTGATCGGATGCAAAATGGTCATGTGGGGTTCAATTTGTCAATTTATCTTGCTTAAATGAGTTTCTTTTTACCACAAACACTTGTCTTGCTTAAGTTTCAAAGTAAATGTCTATGTAAAAAATATCATTTATTTCACAAGGTCCATTATGTGAAAGTCATGAAGTTATTAAAGCCATAGTTGCCTAGGTTAACTTTGGGAAGTATGTATTGAGATGTAAATCAAAATATTTAGAAGTCTCTAAGGATAGAAATCCTTAGGACAAGCATCAATATCAAGGTTTTTTTCAAAGGGTATCCATACTTAGACCAAAGGGTTTGAAATTTTGAGAGAGATCGTTGATGTTTGTTTCCAATATTTTGGAACCAAGCAAGTATCAAACTGACTCACAAGCATTTACAATCCTAGTTCAGGTGTGTATTTCTGAGTGGGCCTACCATCATCCCCTATGATATTATTAATATGTGAAGATGGAATGGAAAAATAAGCTATGTCAAGGAAATGTACCATCTTGACACGCCAAGCAAAGGAGTCCCTTCCCCATTTGCTTTATTTCCTCAACCAAAAATTGAACATGGTAAGTAACTTTTGGGATTGGTGTGCCTCCCATGCAATACTTCAAAATACACTTCAGAGGAAATGGTAAGACACTACAAACAAGGTTCTTAATCTGGACTTTCGGGATAAACTAGTGCTATACATGTGGCGATTCACTCAATTAAGGGGCCTCCTAGCCCTTAGAAATATCTAAGGGTTTTAACGCATCACAAGGATACTAAGGGATACATTCGTTAGTATAGGACAACAACACTAGCTGGTTAATGAATTTAGTCACAACCAATTATTTATATAGCAGATTGAAATGAAAGCACTGCTTGGGTCATTCCCTCTCACAAGTTGGGAGGCAGGCCCTCTAAAGTTAATACATGTTTGAAGCTAAAAATGCTTTTCATCAACCAAGATTGCAAAAAGGCACAAGGGGAGAGGATAGGCACTTCCAAGAAGAAAAGGTATACTTGTGTGTTTCTCTTCACCCAAGATCCCATGAAGCACAAGGGGAGAGGATATGCACAACAAGCATACACAATCAAATCAAATACATGTTCATTTTAACTTTGACAAGCATAGTGAATTCGTTTTAATCACCAAATGAAGTGTGTAGATTGTTTTGTTCAATTTTAAATCAAAATTGCAAAATGAGGACGTGAGGGTTTAGTTTTAACGAATTTGAACGCTCATTTTAAACCCAAAGGAAATATAGTGGGTCCTAAACATGAAATAAAGCATCATAAATAGGTTATAATAGCCCCATAAGTGTAAAAATACGTGTTACAATTATATTCAAAAGATAATATGCTCCTTCACTTTGAATTTTATTGCCCAAACCTACAAAACCAGGTAACCTAAAAAAAGAAGAGAAGTTAGTGACATGTTAGCAATCAGATGAAATCAAAAAATTAAAAAACATGTCAAAATCCAAGTTCAGTTTTGTTTACCAGTAAGTAGCGATGCTGAAATCAATTTCGTCGCTATATTGAAAGTGCGTCACTATATTGAAAAATCAGATGCGTCACTCTGCAGTAAATAGTGACATAAATAGCATCACTAGATCAAATGTGTTGCTAAATTAAAATTCATACTACGATAAAAAATAAGTCTAGCATCGTTATTTCAATGTGTGGTGATGAAATTTAATTATGCGTCGCTAAAATTGAACCAAAGTGCGTCACTATATAACAATGCGTCCTAGATGCGTTGATGAATCTTCAATAGCATCGCTGAATTTGTAAACACAAGCAAAACAAAAATATAAAGATAAATTTGTCAAATTGATTAGTTCAAGCCCTCCTTCTAGCACCAAAATGTGATTGATGACATTGTATAGGTTAACTACACTTGATCCATATGGATTTGAAGTGTACTTAAGCCACTAAGCATCAATCTAATAAGATCATTCAATGTAAACAAAGATGAAGAAGCCATTAAAACTAACATTCTAAAACATGAAAGATTGATAAACATCTACTCTAAGACATTGAAACTTATCCTATTGGGGGAGTGGTCTCACATTGATGTGGAATGGTGACCCTTTCCCAATCCCTTGGATAATGAGCTTGTTTCAATCAGTTTTATTGAATAAAATTGATGAAACCGATGAGAGATATATGTGAAACATGATGAAAGATATTTAATCATGATAAAAGCTAAGATGATCGATGTAAGTGTATGCAAAGCTATTCTAAATGTATGCAAGATTCAAAAGATTAAAACTCTAATTTCAAAATATACTAAATGGATGCAACTAAGTTACTATGGAAGCCATTAATGGATGCTCTAAGCTAATATGATCAAGATTTAAACTAAAAATGCTAAAATATGTACTAAATGTGGATGCAAAGGAGAGTGATTTCAACATCATAAGTTTACTATTAAAATATGGATCCCTATTCAATAAATGCAAGGTCTATTAATAGAATAGGCAAAATGAAATTGATGGTCAAGATTGAAAGAATCAATCAATGGCTAGGATGGAAGGAAGATGGAGGCATGGATCATGGATTCCCATTAAGGGTTGAGAATGCAAGTTGATTTTAATCAAGGGCTCACAATCATCCAAACAAAAACACTTTCAAAACTTGCTCAAGAAGTTTGTTAAAAGTTTGTTACAAGGAAGAATATTCCTTTTTTCAAAATGAGTGAAGAGGGAAAGAATATTCCCTTTTGGAAGAAAATTAGCATTTAGTTAAATAAAATCAAATTCTAATGTGCAAAGGGGAAGGAATGTTCCATGTGAATATTCCCTTTTTTGAGGAATGTGCAAAGGAGGAATATTCCTTTGCAAGTTAGAGAATTAGGATTAATTAGTAATTTGATAATTAAAACAAAGTGTCAAATATGAAAATTAGGGGAGTTTAGGATATTCATTAAATAATTAACTTATTTAATGAAAAGGGATCAAAATGACATTTAATTAAATAATTAAGATTATTTAATTTAAATGAGAGGATTCAAGGTGTTAAATTAAATAATTTGATTTATCCAATTTAATAGGATGAAAGGTTAGCATGAAAGGGGTAGGAATTAACCTAATTATATTAATCAAGTTAATAGATGAAAATGACATAATTAATTAAATAGCTAGGCTAATTTAATCGAATAAATGAAAAGAGGATGGGTTTTTAGGATGAAATGGTGTTAGTATATCAAATTCAAGTGCATGATATCATTCATGACATTTTAAAGTGTCTATAGACACTAATCTACAAACGCCTCTATTATTCTCTTTTGTCTGAGTTCAGTACCAGGGGCCACATATGAATGACACAAGGCTATAATTTTGGTACAAAATTTTGTGCCAATGTAAGCGCTTCTTAGCATTTTCTCCTTCCAATGTTTACTATGGACTTTTTTGAAATTGATTTTGAACTCAAAATATTTGGACTGTAGAGAAGAAATAAATAGGATTTACCTAGTAAAGGGTTTGAGTGAGGACATACATGATTAATGCTAGATTTGTTTTTCCATATTATAACTATTTAGGTGGCATTTTAGTAATAAATACTAAGATAAATTCTCAAAATATCTCAAATATTTGAGTGTCTTCAATATGAATAAGTTAATAATAGTATGGAAATTTGCTGAAGTTTTTTAATTTGTCATATTTTATGCGTTGATACTTCCTTTTGAAAACATCAAGTTAAAATGAAAATTAAATCAACAAATTGTGTTTAAGATTATTTTTTTATGTGTTTTGTAATTAAAGGTTATTTTATTTGTGAATATAATGCATATTTATAATCAAAATGGGCACGTGAGCAAATATGATATTCTCATTTTGTAAAATAGATTATAGCATATAAGAGGAATGTTTTATATGAATGTAAAGTAGACTATTTGCACTCACATATATATGAATAACAACACTTATTATAAAAGGCTCACTATTGGAAGGGCTCACTTCCAAAAGAAAAGAATGGCTCATTGCCAAGGGCTCACTTCCCAAAGGAATCACTGTCCAAAATAGAAAGAGAATATAAGAAGAATTCTACAAGGAGGTTCACTAACTTAGAGCAA
>VDFB02052552.1:0-68080 GCA_007258455.2 Sequoia sempervirens | reverse complement strand
GGAGGGTTATTCAATGAATATTATTAATTATCTAAAGGGAAATCATCCCCCAAGTTGGAATGTAGAACAATTAATTAAGGACATGGCTTGAATGCTTCAAACTTGTGAAGAGTCTCGTATTTCTCATGTGTTTAGGGAAGGAAACTCTCTTGTTGATTGCTTTCCCAACCTGGCTGTCAACTTAAGCAAATTCCACATGTAGGAAGAGGGGTCTATGATTCCTAAGGATGCAAGAAACATTTTAAGAAATTATGGTGGGGGATAATATCTTATGACCTTGGTTTTGTAGATTTCCTTGATTGGAATGCTTTTTGGGTAATCTTTGGCATTTTGGCCTGTTTCTAGAGTCTTTGTGTCAGGTTTGTGTGATTTCTTGCAGGGATTCCATGGATGGTGATAGGAATAGGGTTGAGCCTAAGTCATGTGGTTACATTAGGGGCCAAAAAAAACTTTGGAACATTCTTTGTCATGGCAATTTTACTCCATTCCTGGAAACATTGCATGGACATGATTTGAATGCTTCGGTGAAATTTGTATCAGCTTAGCACAATCAAAAATTGGTGCTAAAAGGTCTGGAGGTGGAAGTGAATGAGGAGCTCATCACCTCTGTGACGGGGTTTCCAATGGTGACCAAAAAAAATTTCAAGGATAAAAGAAGCAATGAGGAAGCCATGACCCAATTTTTTAAGGGTGATGAAAGGAATAGTTTGGTAAGGCTGGTGAATTGGGGTTTTGAAAGAACCTTTTTGAAGAAAATTTGGGCCAAGGTTGTAAAGGTGTTGATCAGATATGTGATGCTTGAAGGGAGGTATAATGCCCTTCTAGGTCATCACTTACCCTCCTAAATCACTTCAGGCATGACTTGTTTATTTCTTTTCATTTTTATTTGTTATCTTCTCTTGAGTCCTCAGTGTATGCTCATCTTAAGAATAGGAGATCTCCTATTCTTCATGAAGGGCTTATTTTACTTATTATGGAGCATATTCACCACCCTAGCTCTGCCATTGTTGGAAGCCAGATGTTTCTTTTATTAAGGCTCTATGGTTCTTATATCTCAAGGCCCCATCTGATGAGGATGAGGATTGGATAGGGGAGGAGGTTGGTGTGGCTTCTGGGTCTAAGAAGAGAAAGGTGACAGGTGCTAAAGTGAAGAGGGCCCCTAAAAGAGTGGTTATTTCTGGTAGCGATAACACTGAGGTAGGGTCAATTGGGCCCTCTCCTATTGCTATGGAAGTGGCGGTTGAAAAAGATGTAGTTGTTGGGGCTTTGGAGTCTGGGGCCCAAAAGAATGTTGAAGGGGTTGTTAAGACAAGAAGACTATCTAAGAGACTAGCGAGCTTGAAGACTAAGTAGGAAGCAGGGACGGCCAAGAATATTTTGGAGGTTGAGGCTAATATTAACCCTAGTGTTAATACTATGTCTGTGGAGGACTCCCTAATTAATGAAGTTAATATGGATACTATGGAGAAAGAGGGTGAGGAGAAGAATGTGAATGGTAAGGGAAAGGACAAAGGTGTTCTGCCTATGAGAGTTGATCCTCTATCTGAGGATTTTTCGTACTTGGATGAGGATGACACCTCCATGTTTGGTTTGTTAGGCATGGCTAGGGCTGGGGATACCGACACTTTTAAATTGGTGAAGTGGACCCTATAGGAATTCAACAAAATAAATATTAAAATTAGGGGTATCAAGGCTAATTTGTAGAAATATTGTGCCATACATTCTAATTGATAGACTGGTGGATCTGGAGCATACTCAAAATGAGTTTAAAGTTAATTGTGAGGACAGGTTGAAATCCCTTGAGGATAAGGTGGACAGTTTGAATAATGATCTTAGAAACCTATTGTGGGTAAGCCATGCTTCGATCAAGAACAGTGTTAAGGCCCTTGAGGTCCTATTTAAGAAGCTTAGCCAACTGAGGGAAGAGCAGGTCTTCTTTTCTTAACTCATAGAGAAAGACTGGGCAGGAAAAGGAAAAGGTAAAATATCCCTCAGGGATGATGACAAGGTGTTGGTTTCCAGAGGATTGAAAGAGTGGAAAAAAAGATTCGAGGAGTAAAAAAAGGAGCTGATCGACATGGTTGAAAAACATAAGTCCCAATAGTTTGAATTGACCAATATGTTGGGTGGCCTTAATTAGTCTCTTTTTCTGTTGTTTCATTGTTTTTTATTTTTTTGGGTGTTTTGGTTGGGGTTGTTTTGTTGTTGGGAGCCTCGGGTTGTTCTTTGTCTTTTTATTGACTGGCTCCCATTTTGTTCAGTTTTTTGTCAGTTGGGTTGCTAGTGGTGGTTGACTATGTTATTTATTAGCAGCATTTGGTGATTTTATGTGCAGGGTTTCAGGTCCCTTCAAAACCTCGCTCTCATTAAACAAGACTTGTTCCTTTCTTTGATATAGCTTTTTCTCTTTTTGTTGGTCCCAATGAGAGGGTGGAAATGTGTGTGGATGATGATTCATGATATGGATAGTTGTAGTATTGGTAGCAATTTCATCATAAGGACTCTTTGTGCTCTCTACGTTGATGCTTGCATTAGATAAAGTTGCCCCCAATATTAGAGAGGTATCACTGATATATTTAGATCCTTTACTTGTTGAATAACCAAGACCTTGATGCTTAGGATTGCCAATAATCTACACTGGTGCTATGATACCCTATTCATGTAGGCTTAATCCTTTGTCTTGATAATGCATCTATTGAAAACTTTTATTTTCAATAGGATTTGATTTACCTTGGAAACAAGGTGCTAATCCTTCTTTTCCTTGTTGTGGATCTTCAAATGTGATAGCTTTTTCATTGGTAGAATCCTCCATATGTGGGACAACTTCTTGATTGATATTTTCAACTTGATCCTATGAAATACCATATTTTGATGGCCCTTCAAGATATATTGGCGCTTCTTTGACTAGTGTATACCCACTGCTTTTTTGCTCAAGATTGTCCATTATCTTTGTTAATTTCAAGATACTATGCTCCATATTTTCATACTCAATGTCTTAAACCTGCCTAGAGGATGTTTCTGATCTTAATGATTCTTTTTGATCAATTTCAAATATATCTATAGATTATGTTGTGCTTTCATCATGTGTACAAATGTGAAGAGTAGGTGACTCTTGTTCCATGGTAATGATATCAAGAGTATGAGACTCTTATTTTGGAGGAAGATCATCTACATGTCCATTAGGAGTAAGCATCTCATGGGTATATGTATGTGTGCTTGGCATATGGATGTGTTCTTTTGGAAAGCCTTGGATGTCTTGGAAGATATCTACCAAGTCATTGTAATATTTTGATGGTAAAGTTTCTTGATCTTGACTTTGTGTGGTATCACCTTTGATATGCTTTGGATCACTTTCTTGACATGGATCAATTTCAAAGAAAGGATTGCCTATAAAAGATCTTTGGATTTCCTCAAATTTTGGGCATATGGTTGATAGCTCTTGGCTTAATGTGATGACCCACTCCGAATGGGACAATCTCTACTCCAATTTTGCTTGATTAATTTCAGTTTGACAGTTAGGACATTTTGTCAAACATATTGCATAACATGTATGTATTTTGAGTGACATTCAATGTATAGTGCAAGAACATGACTGACAATCAAAATTATGACATTCTATCTGTCAACTAAGTCTGATTTACAATATATGATTGCTCAGAAATGAATATCAGACTTACACAACTTCATAAACATCAAACCTTGAATGCAAAGAGCTTCCAATTATGAACAAACTTCAACTAAACCAAATACAATGCAAATAGAAGTTTGTGTGCTCAGAAATTAGTTACAATGTCACTCTTAAATGCCCAGAATTTGCTACAGCAGGTAGCAGATTGAAGTAACAGCACTTTCAGACTAAATATACTTTTGGGACAGATTGTACAGAATTTCAATATTCAGATTTTCTGAGCAAAAATCCACAATAAGCAAGCATAGAATGATATAATATGCAAACCTGGAAATGGAGGGGAGACTGAAATGCGAACAGAAATTATGTCTTGACTCAGAACCTTCAGATAATCACATATTCAGCAGACATAGACTCCCATGCCTCTCCAAACTATTGTGCACAGGTCCTAGATACTACTATTTGCTGGTAATGACTGTTGTAATTCTGATTGCACTATATTGCAGTCATTAATTTTCTCTTCAAACTAGCATCAATGCCAACACAATATCCTGTCACTGTATCTCAGTACTGTAGCGCGACACTGTTCATGTGCACTGTATCGGGTACTGTAGCACGATCACTGTAGCTGCAACACTGTTCACGACTACTGTTCATTGATTTCAAAACTCAACAATAAATTCAGATGTGAACTCCGTTTGAATCCACCAATCTTGAAGGAATGGGTTTCCGTCCAAACCTTCTTGGTTCTAAGGGGTTTCGTCCTCAAAACAATCCAGTCACTGATTTCTAGCAACCCTGGAGAAATAGCTTCAATATCATATTCTCATAACACATCTCAAATGAAAGGATAGCCTTGCTTATATAGCTTCTTAAGTCGGTGAATGCTTGTACTTTTTGCAATGTGGGATAAAACATTCTTTACTTTTAATTCCTCTTTATGAAGTAGCTTCTCAAACAGGAGAGCTTTATGAATTAAAGTGACTTTATATTGTCAATTTATAAAGTCACTTTATGAAAATGTCTTAAATACATTTTAACACCCCCCCCTTATGCCAACATATCATAAAGTCATTTAATGCTATAATGGCCCCACTCTTAATGACATTTTATAAAGTTAAATAATAACTTTATAATATAATCATTAGCAATTAAATGACATTATAATTTTAATATCTCATTAATTACTCATTATCTCTTTGTCCCGTTTGAACCCGGAGGTCAACCATTGTTCCCACTATGCATCCAACTGCCTTACTAAAAATAGTAAGGGTCCTTCTCTAACAACCACTAATTTACTATAAATAGTAAATTCCTCATTATTTGATCAAACTAGTTGTGCAAGGGATTGATACTGCAATCATAGCCTATCCAGGTGCCCTGCTATAAATAGAAACCATGACTTTCCTAAAATGATGACTTACTATAAATAGTAAGTGTGTCAAACTGAACCAAACGAAGAGCAATCCTGAACACTTCCAACCTCCAGAATGGGAATAAGCCTCTGCACTGCCAACTGGGACCCTCTAGCCGTCAATCTTAGCCTACGAGGGCCAATAATAGGCTAATCCAAACATAAACGATATCATCCAAAAAAAGGGGACATTGATTCATGATAGTTTTCCAAAAATCTATAAATTGGTAGCTAAATTTGATTGCTAATAGTAGTCCAAAATAAAAAACCATATAAATTAACATTATTAAAATGATACAATAGCTACAATACTAGAATCCCTTGCAAAAATCATAAACATAGAAGCTTGCCCAAACAATCATGTAATGCTTGAAAATATTCCAACAACATCATCAAACTGAAGATAACCCAATCCTATGGTTGGACACACTTGTATGGACTCTTCTCCCTTGAACTTTATCTCTACACTATACATTTCAAAGAAATCTGACCAATGTATGTCAACTATGATGTTCACCTCTTACGAACTGGTATTATATGAATTACCTTGGAATTCAAAGGTCTTGACCATGATGCCCCAAGTTGTTGGTCTATCACTGCTCAATAAAGGTACAAACAGAAGTAGCAGAATACCATGGTTGTGGTATTTCATTTATTTGCTTTGAATCATAAATATAATGGTTGGGAACCACTTTTTCTAGCTACAAACTCCTCAATAGTGACAATGGGTTGTAAACTCCTTAATCACATGTTTGAAAATATCTTTGGTTATAAGGGAAATGCATGCAATACTAGAAATATTGAGGGAAAGAGATCTAACATCTAGAATAATACTCAAAGTGGTCCTTGGCTCATGTTTATTGCAACTAAGACTTGTTGTCATTATGTCAAGTTGATGGTTCTCAAAAAAAAGGTTCCATCTTACAATTGTTTCATTTGGTGACCACCATAAGGGTGTAAAGTTGAACTCATCCATATTTGACCAAACACCCTTTGGATCAAGCATCTCACCTTTAGAATAGTTATGTTTGTCACCCAATGGTCTTCCATCATGACTACTATAAGATCTCCTCCTTAAATTCTTGGAAGTTCTACCTCCTCTCCCTTAGGTTTCAACTCCATAATGGACTCTCCTATAGAATCTATCCTTGTCATGCCTCGAGGTGTATGCTTGGGGATCATCATAAAAAAATAGGCCTTTAAGTGGTAAAAATTCAGAAAAAAATCAAAAGTTAGACAACTTGGCGTAAAAATTTGAATAAGTTATCTATATTATTTCAAAAATATGTAAGAATAGAATTTGTAGCAAATTGAATTTAGTTCTAAGCCTACTAGGCCTCTTCTTTTTTAAAGAATCTATTTGGTGAAAATTTGAAATTTCAAAGCGGTGGTACTTAAATTTCAGGGAAAAATAAGTAGGTGTTTGTAGAGCCACCCTAATAACCACAATAAAATGATAAAAAAAATTTATAAGATTTTAGATATAAGTAGAGGACTCATGCCTTGATTGTGATGCATATTTTTTTGTAATTTTTTTCTAAGTAAATAATTAATTATGAATTTTTATTACAATTTTTTTAAAATATAAAAACGTGTATGTTTGACCACCTTAACTTGGTCAAAACTTCATGAAATTCAATTTATCTTTTTTTAATCCTATTGTATGTGAAGCATAGAATGTGATGCATGTTTTGGATTCAAAAAATGTGATATCATTTGAAAGCTATAGATGTTTTTCAATTAGTCTATCAATTAGGACTTTAGTCATAATTTGAATAGAAAATGAATAATAATTACTTATATTTAATTCAAAGTGAAAGAATAATTTATATTGGTGGAAAGCTGAGAGTCTCCTTTAAAACTTTGTTTCATCAATTTTGGATAAAAAAATAGTCATCAACCACATACCCATCCTTATTGCCACTTTTTGGCCCATCATGATCTTGCACATACCCCTCATATTATGTTGAACTCTCCTATGACATACAAGTTGCTACATTTTGTGTATCCATCTGATGTGTTGGCATAGTTGTGCCCACTTGTTCTTCTTATGTGATGAAGGATCCCAAACATTTATCTTAGCTTCATGACTATATCCTTGAGCTAGAAATAAATCATCACAATTCACTAAGAACATTATCCGCATTAGTGCCATGATGGTTGGAAATATTTACATCCATAATAAAACCTTCCTCTCAAAATGTATTTGTTAGTGTGTTATACTCTAGTTAGGCTAACTTAAGCCTAGTTAAGTGTTTGAGTTGACCCTTGACTCATTCCCCATGAGGTGTTGATGCAGGAGCATCCAGTGGTGTAAGGGCAATCCTGCATCACCCAAAAGAAAAAGAAAATTCTTTTTGTTTTCTTTTTGTATATTTCTTTGCATTTTTGGATACCCTTTTCGTCGAATAAGAATTCTCAACTTTCAGAACTACTTTTTTGCTTTTTCTACTCAACTATTATTTTTAGCAAGTGTGAATTTGAAGGCATGAGGAGGCAAAAATTTAAAGGAAGCTTCAGGACCAAAAAAAAAGCACTTTGGCGAAAGAATCAAGTCAAGATTATTCCCGGTTTGAAAGTTATTCAAGTTTCAATTTCTACTTTTTGCCCTGAAAAATCTTCTGAGTCTAGTTTGAGGCA
This sequence comes from Sequoia sempervirens, assembly GCA_007258455.2. Classification (NCBI taxonomy): domain Eukaryota; kingdom Viridiplantae; phylum Streptophyta; class Pinopsida; order Cupressales; family Cupressaceae; genus Sequoia; species Sequoia sempervirens. The sequence continues at coordinate 60,398 of VDFB02052552.1, read as the reverse complement.
CTAAAAGGTCCCGTAAGAGCCCAAAAATTGCCAAAACCAGCAAAGCTAGTTCTTAGTGCATTTTTCACTCCACCTTTCCAACTATTCAAATGGTTCAAAAAACAAAGTCCCGGATCAAAAGTTATAGCTTCCGAAAGTTGGTCAATTTTTTAAAAATTGCCAATTTTTGAATTAGGACTCAAAATTTGAATTTCAAAATTGTAATTTCAGTGCTAAATCACCAAAACTCAAATTTGAATGTTGCTTTGGCTCTAAACCGAAAAGGAGCTCTATTTATGGGCAGGGTTTTCTTATTTTTGATAGTTTTTTGGAAAAAAAGAGTGAATACTAACAAAAGGGGAATTCCTGTATTTTTTGTAATTTGCATGTATTGCAGAACTCGGAGATTTGAGATCCTCTGCATGTAAGCATTCCATATTTCTAAATAAAATATTATTCTCCATTTTGTGTGTAAAATTTTGTGTCTTGGGTTGCACCCTCGTCAGTTGTCAAGGTTGTTGAGGTGTCTTGAGTGGTGTTCAATCCATCTTGACACATCTCCCTTACATAGAGGAGAGCAACTCGCCACCACTGCAGGATGAGGAGTCCTCTCCTCAATCCATGGCATGTGTGCCTATTCTCATGCCATGTGTGCCTATTCTTGTGGCTTATGGTTGCTCATCCTCATGCTATATATTGAGGGTTTGAGCTCATTATTCTTATTTGAGCTGAATACATTATCATTGTTTTGGATTCATCTTGTATATGCAATTACATTTGTATGTTGTTTCTATTTCACTCAATTGATCTTGGCTCATTTCTTCATGGTATCAGAGCAGAATTGTTGTGAATGGAAATACATTTGATTCATTTGTAAGTTTGTATTGAAGATCAGAGCAAACTATTTGTCATTTTTTTGTGAATATTTGCTCTCCATTTTTTTTTCCTTGGCTGCTCCAATCAGTTTTGGAGAGGCAGCGTTCTTTTTTCTTGTAGGAAGAGGAGTTTTGTGTAGACCAATGTTCATTTTGGAAGGCCAACGTTCAAAAGGATAGGCCAGCGTCATTTTTTTTTGCAAGCAGCGTTTCATACCTTTGAAATCACGTTTCTTTACCTAGGCAAGACTTTTTTTGATGTGCAAGGTGTCTTTTGATCTATAGCTGCTTCAAATTGACTTATGTTTGACTAGTATTCCCTGGAGATGAAGAAACTTGACCTCTGGAGCTGAGAGTTGGCTGCAACAACAGTGTTAATGGCTCAATCACGTTTTTTTTTGCCTGTGTAGGGTTTTAAACAGCTTCAAACTGCCTCAAATCAACCTGTGACTGCCTAAAATTGACCTGTGGCTGCCTAATATTGACCTAAGAGGAAGAAATTAAACCTGTAGAGCTGAAATTTGGCTACACCAGCTTTTTTTTGGGGCTCTTTTTGTCCAAATCCGCCGAATTTTTACCCTGTGTTTTCTATTCATCAAAATAGCATTTTCAATTATGTTTTCAATAAGCATTTCAAATTATGTTTATTAAAAAAAACTATTCATGCAAAGTTTTGGAGTTATATTGTAAATTAGGAAGCAAAATTAAAGGGAAAAATTCATTTGAAGAATTATTGTTTTAAAAATCCTTGTATTTTTGCATATCAAAAATGAAGTGTGAGGCCCAGTTGGGAGGAGACCAATTCCCCCTCAAAAATTAAAATTATTGTAATCTTCACTTCACACCAATTCTATTGAGTGGTTGGAAGGGCATATTCACCTCTCCAATAGGTTTACTTTTGGCTTTTCAAGTGTAGTTAATTAAATTAGGCCATTTTTGCAGGAAATTAACTATTTAATAACTTTTGCTCAGTAGCTCAAAATTGAGTACCGTTTTTGCAAAAGTGAATGGTTTTTCATTCTCCATGCATTGGTCAAATTTATTTTGTAAAATTCACTAAGTTATAAAGTGTCAAAATCTGGGGGTCTCTCTTTCAACAGTTCCAAAGGGGGTAATTATCTAGTCTGAAAATGAGAATTAGAAATCATCTATCTATCATCAGTTTGGGAGAAGGAAACTATAAGTCCTGGCATGATGGAATCTTAAAGCACTGCCAATGGATTCATTTATCGCCGCATTTGTTTGGACTTATTCCTAAACCTACTACATGTTGGCATAAATCTGTATGGGAAAGTAGAAATGATCATGTCTTAGGATTAATCGGTTTAAGTGTTGGGGACCACACATCATGGGCTTTGTCACACATTGAGTTCCCTCGCACTCTCTAGACCATTCTATGGGAAATATAAGGAGATCTCACTAAACCTCCATTCCCAAATAATCTCACTATAGACATGCTTCTCTCCCATGATAATGAGGATGATCCTTTGTATGACAATGATACTAAAGAGGAACTTGATTATTGGAAGAGTCTTAATTTTCTTTATGACACAGAGACATCTCTTCATGTTTCTCCTCTTTCTACACCTCCTATATTGGCAACTATTTAGTCTTCTCCACCTGTTATTTCAACAGAGACTTTGGCTTCTCCGAAGGCTACTTCAGATTCTCTTCTGCAAGTTCACTCATGTCCTCTTGATCAGCAAGATGTCATCCTTTTAGACATTCATCATTTTTTTGTAGAGTTTGTCCTTCTTGATCATGACGACAGCATTGAGGACACTCATCTTCTTTTTGATGTTAGCTTCATTGAATTTGCATCGGCCTTGTCTTCTTCAGATATTCTTGCTCATGCCTTGTCTACTTCGGCTTCTATAGTGATAGTATCAAATTCTTATGGTTCCAATTATCATCATACATTTATGATTCATGTGGTCCCTATTGTTGAATCTTTGTCACACATCAACTTTTTCTTAGAGATCATTAAGCATTCTACGAAGACATTATGGGCATCATCTACGTCTTTGAATCTTGAACATAATTCAAAGACCTTTATACTTCTTTTTGTATGTTCCTATCAGGAATGGGAAGATTATTTGCACACTTCTATAGTTCTCCTTCTTCCTAAGGGGAGAAATGTGGTTTAGCGTTCATGGATTATCTTCAACATACTTCATCGAGCATATGCTCACTACAGAATATCTTATGGGGGGCTTCCAAGTCTTTTTCTTCTTCTCTTATGGGGGGGATATCTCTTGTACTTTTGTCATAGAAGTAGTTCTTGGGGGGTCTTCAATCCTCCTTCTATCTTTCTTCTTCTTTCACTTGTACATTTTTTTGCTTTCTCTCTTTTTGGATGATAGTTTTTTCCCACTGGGTTTTCTATCTTTCTTCATTTCTAAGAGTTTTTCATTGTTCATTGTTACCTTATCTAGCTAGTAGCTAGGACCCATTTTTTCATACACACCTAAGTTATGCTTAAGGGGGGGTGTTAGTGTATTCTACTCTAGTTAGGCTAACTTAAGCCTAGTTAGGTGTTTGAGTTGACCCTTGACTCATTCCCCATAAGGTGTCAAGGTTGTTGAGGTGTCTTGAGTGGTGTTCAATCCATCTTGACACCTCTCCCTTGCATAGAGGAGAGCAACTCGCCACCACTACGGGATGAGGAGTCCTCTCCTCAATCCATGGCATGTGTGCAAATTCTCATGCCATGTGTGCCTATTCATGTGGCTTATGGTTGCTCATCCTCATGCTATATATTGAGGGTTTGAGCTCATTATTCTTAGTTGAGCTAAATACATTATCATTGTTTCGGATTCATCTTGTTTATGCAATTACATTTTTATGTTGTTTCAATTTCACTCAATTGATCTTGACTCATTTCTTCAATATCAATTTATTATTGTCTATAACTTGAAACATCAAATCCAACACTATTAAAATAATATAACAGTTGTGAGTATGATATACTTGTGCAAAAATAAGCCATGTGATTAAGTTATAAGAGTGTAAACAACCATACATAAACTGGGAAGTTTTTATTAGAAGCTACCAACTATAAATTGATCTTCCCCATAGCTAGGAATCCCTACAAAACTACATACATGTGAATTCCAATGAAGTAATGGGGTGGTTTTTAACAATGATAGCATCAGTATTAGGTCTAGAAATTAGGTCCATCACTATCTTGGGAATGCCTTTCCTATGATATAATAATACCACCATGTCATAACCCAAAATCCTCATGCTTTGTTGGAGATTAGTCGTCCCATCTTTCTCATGTTGTGCTACCCTAACATACATCATAATTTATCCTTGGAATCTCCTTGTGCTTCATTTGGATCTTATAATGGAAAAACCCTCCCTCCTTAAAGCATGATGATATTCTATGCTCAATAGTAACCTTGAAAAATCAAGTTTCATACACTACTCATCCAAGGTAGACCAAGTATAACCACTAAGAGATGTATCGCCTTTGAATAATGTTTTAGTTGTCAATGGAAAATCGATGTCTGAAGTCTTTGTATATCACATGTTCAACCAAAATAGTGACCAATCGCTCTACTCTCACGATGCTCAAAATTTGTGGTGTTGTATTCTTCATGAATCTTCCAACTTGCTTATAGATCAAAACCCACAACACCATACTAGGCTTAGTCAAAAAATATTGAACATCAAAATGACACCCATTTTTCTTACCTTCATATAGCACCAAACTTCCTAGGGTGACTATCTCCATTTAGTCTTCAAGTGTAGTTGAAGTGATAGCTTGGTGAATGTGTCATTTATCCTTTAGTTTCCATGTTGGCCTCTCTTGTATATGTCATATGAAAACTAGAACTCTCGTTTTCATGACTACAAACTACCCCATCAATAATCTCATCAATCTTGGAGCAAGGAGGTTTTAATGTTTCTTGGTCAGCCTCTACATAGCTAGTGTGTATCATCATGGATTTTTCTTCCCTTATGTCAGCAATTTCCAAAAGGGAAAGGGAGTTGTAAATTGTGTGACCCATTTTTGGCAACTCTCTATCATGTTGCAAATATTCATCAAGAGGATGAGTCAATATGTTAGTCTCATAAGATAACTCACCACATACCTCACACTTTCTTATGATCAAGCTTAATTGTTATTTTATTGGTGTATGAGAGATGTAAAATATAAAACCGATGTTGATATTAGCTCCATCAAAGAAATAGTCTCTTGGATCCCACACCATTGCATGTGAATATCCTTGATCTTGAATAAATGGATCCCTATGCCCCAAGATATAGGGTATAACCTCCATCTCTCTAATATCATTAGGATTTTCATGATCAACTTGCAATTCCTCTTCATGGGGGTCAATCAAAGTCAAATCATTCTTCACAATATAATAAATAGTATATTGCAAATCATCATCACATGGTTCAATCATTCACATACATTGTGAATCATGGTGCAATTACTTCTATACCTAAAAATTTGGAGGATGTTTCTTGGACATCATTTGCAATTACTGACACACCTTTAACACACAATACTAGCTCTTCATCAAGGATGATGTTGTGTTGATTTTGGACCTCACTACCTTTAATCATAGACTCCCTCATGGATTAGAGTAATTCTCTAACCATCTCTCTATTTTCAATCCTAATAACCTCTTAGAAGTGAGTTTCCTCATTTATATCACCCTTAGCTCCCTTTTTTATCTTTTCTCTTCATAGCTAGATTTCCCTCACTTTTTTGCATGAATTTGCATCACCACACAAATCTACTCTATGAGCTAGAAATATCTTAGCTCTAATACCACTATAATTTCCCTTCCCATACTTTTCAATGGAAACAATAGTTTAGAACACAAACAACAATATTCACTAAATAAAATAAATAAAATCTTCACTAAACTATATCCAAATAACAATAATTACTTGTACTCAAATTACACAAATAAACTTGTACAAATGATTCAAACTCTAGAAGTAACTTATATATTGATTATTATTTGATCTCTACAACAAGGGACTCTTATGAAAGTCATCACACAGCAACACACAACATTAACCAAAAATTCTCACACTAACTCATTGAACTTTCCTACAAATCCTTGAAGTTCAAATGCACTCCCTGAGTGAGAATAACCTCAAGAATCAAAGGGTTTTCATTCTCTAATTCTATCAATCAATGTATTTTCATCTACTAAGCATAGTCTCCTATGGTTTTTTGTCCACATAATATTAATTGAACATAAAGTGCCCAAAAGATACAATAAAATAACATGGATGATTACAACTGAAACGTTTTCCTAGTTTTATATGCTACCCACCAAAAAGATCAAACTATTTAGCCTAGACCTAAAATGGTGCCAAGGTCCAAATTTGAAATTTGCATACTCCATCATAGTTCAACCTTATAGGCCTTATAGACTTTCCCTTCGAAGGTTCAAAGTTTCTCCATGCTTCTAACTTGGCATGCATTGGGCCACAACCATAATCCCCAACCTTTGATAGCTCCTTAGTATGCATTGGGTAGAAACCCTAGTCCTTGACTTTTGAAAGGTCCTTGGCATGCATCGAGCAACAACCCCAATCCCTAACCTATGACAATTTTTTGACAGGTGTAAGGCTACAACCCCGATCCTCAACCTCTGATTCCTCCTTGGAATGTGTTGGGTAGCAACCTTGATCCCCAACCTCTAACAAGTCCTTGGAATGTGTTAGGAAACAACCTCGATCCTTGATCTTTGAAAGGTTCTTGGCATGTGTCGAGAAAAAACTATAATCCCTAACCTCTAATAGATCCTTAGCATGGGTTAGATAGCATCTCCAATCCCCAAACTCTAATGAATCTTTGAGAAAACATTTTTCTTATTATTTTTAAAAAAGGACATGATAGTGTGATATTTCATTGAGGAGGTATGTCCACTGAGAGGTAGATTTTTGTTTAGTTTTTCAAAAGTCATCTATATTTTCAAAGAGGTGTGCTCTTTTATTTAGGATACACACATGAATGTGTATAAATATACAAATTTATATTAGGCCAAAAAAAAAATTTATCATACCTCAATATTGATCACCAATTTAAGAAAAAAATATTTAGGGATAACGTATATATGTAAAGTGTTTCAATCTTTCATTGTTTGGTAGAATTCAACTCATTATTGGAGAACAAGTTATGATAATTTTAGAATATAATATGAAACTTCCTTTTTTTAGGAAATATTTGAGATATATATAAGTATCCTCTGAGTAGGTTGGAGAGATTTTTTGTGGTCATCTATTTATAGAATTACAAAGATGTACTATCTTAATTTGTTGATCACTCTATGTTTGGAAAAAAATTAATTTTTATTATATTTCACTTTGGCAATGACATATATATTATAATTTTTTAACAATAATGAACAAAATTCCATGGATTGATCTTTCTTCAATAGAAAATATGAGTTAAATGTTAGTATTTTGAATATAATTATCATTTTTATTCATACAATGAGAGGATTCATTATTTAGTATATGCTTAATAGGCATTGAATATTTAGGCATAGAGGCTCTATAAATCTAGTATGTATAATATTACATTGATACCATATATATTATTTGAGTCTAATGGCATGATCTTAGTGTATAAACCATGATAAACTAATCGCTCATCCCCACCCCCTCCCTCACCTGTAGAAAAAAAATCGTAGACAATGTTCATAAAATTTATCAACATGGTGATGTTAAAAAATTACTCTGCAATCATACTCATCAAGTTCTACATGTCTTTCAACATAACCTAGAAAACTAATTAATATATCATAACCTACTTTAATACCATGTCAAAAATTAGGATCTTAGGTTACTAATCATCACATAAACATAAAATATTTAATTGAGTATTAAATAAGATGCACAAATTATACACATTATATAATTTATACCCCATAAAGCATCATTTTAATAATTATAACACTTACAAAATTGTTTATATAAAAATATAGATAGAACTTGGGGATATCACTTCTCCTCACTTCCATAAGCCTTTATAGTCTTGTGCAGATGTTGGTGTGAACGAGGTGTTTTTCCTAATTAGTTCATAACCTACGTCTTATTCACACTAGTTACTTATGTTTACTTAGGGTAAACATATGATAGTCATCAATTTATTCTCAATTCATAAGATTAAGACACACATCATAATCTTACATGCAATCCTATGTCTCATCTTGGTCTATATAACCAAGAGGTTCTCTTTGTAATATTAATCAATTCATTGTAAGTAATCTTTCATTTGCATCATTTGAGAGAATAGCATTATTCTCTTATAATTGATCTCTCTTGTGCTTTCAATAAAGCTCCTAGATCTTGAGTGGCTACATCTTCTACCAAATCTTGCATGGTATAGATAATTCTATGCAAACTCTTACATGGTATTAGAGTTTGTAGGATTGCTTCTTATTAGTATTTATTGAGAGATCTAGATTACAAATCTTGGCAGATCTTGAAAATTTGAGTATTCTCTTCTCTTGCATATGATGACCTAGATAATAAAAAATTTGATAAAAATACCAAATTTAGGGGGTTCCTCTTTGTTATGTTATATTATAAATTAATTTTGGAGCATGTTAGTATAAATTTGAGTTCACCATTGAGTTAAGATTACATCCAAGAAAGTTAGTTTAGTCTCTTGATTTATCTAAATTGGACATGTGAGGTCAAGCCTACAAGGGTTTAAAGTTGGGGGGTGGTTGTCAAATCTAGAAGGTAGCTACATTTGGGACCCATTTGAGTCAAATATGACCTTTCCACCACATCTATAAGTCCCAAGAACCTAAGTGATATAGTCACAGATAGAGAGTCTAAAGGGAAATGACTATTTAATCATGCAACTTAGAGTTAACACAACAAAATAAAACACAACTCAATAAAGTAGGCATTATTCTCATTGAATTAATATCATAAATGATTATAATATATCTCATTGGTCTATCACATGCATACTACAAGCACAAATGATTGTGACTTGGATCACTAACCTATCACAAACATATTACAAGCATGTACACAGATATGGAAATTATGCACATCAAAGCTCCTATCATATTTTTTATCATTTGTTGACTTTCCAAATAGATTAAAGGGATGTTTATATAATAGTCGCATGCCTAAGAAATTATGCAGGCTAACCATAAGAAGTTTCAAATCTCAATGTCTTATGAAACATGTTGATGATCCAAAATCTAGTGATGAAGCATTAAGTGTTGAAGAAGCACAATTTAGTTCCAACTAAAGGTCCTTTTGGTCTCATACTACCCTGCACAATATGTTTATTTCAATGCTAAAAGTCACAAAAATTACATAAACTTTGCATGTTGAATTCAGTGTTGATTGTTGTAGCTTTTGAACTTGATGATTCTTTTGGAAGTGATAACTATCTATAAATTGATTCAAAGCTCTTGAAATATGGATATATAATGTAATACCCATTATAGAGTTATGTATCAATATTGTGAGCTATAATGTGATTATGTGGTGAAATGCAATATACTAAGACTATTATTGACTGAAATAAAATAAAATAAAATAAATATTTTTGGTTGATGCCAGATTTCCTTTCAACCTGGGATGCTCAACTTCACTATTTTTGACAAGTGGCACCTATAATCACACAAAGTATAAAGTGACAAGATCATATATTGCTAGGGGGCTCATTGATTGGGTGAATTAGGGAGTGATCATGTGTTTTCTTTATTTTAATCATACCTCCTAATTCATAGAAGATTAAATATGATTATTGTGGGAAGAAAATGCATACAATAGATGATTGCTTGCTAAATAACTTGATGATTTGAAAATTTTAATGGATTTCATCAATTGAAACAACTTTGCATTACTAATGGCATTAGTTTTCTATATTATTTTGAACAAACATAAGTAGATTAATTTGATGTTCACTCTGATGAATCTTGTGTAGACACATCCTTTAGGGATAAGCAATGTAGTTGAATGACATGCATTGAGATCTTGTCTCCTTCATTTATTGTTGTTTCTGATGAAACTAGTATTATTATATTCTTGGATTCTAATGATTTAGTGGAATATAATATTCACTATCTTCCAAATATAGCTACATGGGATGAGTACTTGATAGACATTTCACATTATTTTTGTGAGTCCTATCTTTCAAACTTGGAGGAGGGCACGCAGGTGATCATCATGGAAAAATAGGCCCTTAAGTGGCAAAAAATTAGAAAAATCAAAGCTAGGCAACTTGGACGTTAAAAATTTGAATAAGTTATCTATATTATTTCAAAAATATGTAAGAATAGAAATATAGAAAATTGAATGTAGTTTCTAAACTACTAGGTTTTTTTTAAATCTATTTGGTGAAATTTGAAATTTCAATGCAAGTAGTATTAAATTTCAAGAAAAAATAAGTAGGGTGCATTCTGACCACCCTAACCACAATACAATGATACTATGTTTTATAATATTTTAGATATAAGTAGAGGACCTATGTCCTCGATGTGATGCATATTTTTTATAATTTTAAGTAAATAATTAATTATGAATTTTTTATTACAACTTTTAAAAAAATATAAAATTAGGTATGTCGACCACCTTAACTTTAAAAAAACTTCATGAAATTAATTTTTTCTTTTTAATCCTATGGTATGCGAGTATAGAATGTGACACATGCTTTGATTCAAAAATGTGATAGTGTTTGAAAGCTATAGATGTTTTTCCATCAACCTATCAATCAGGGACTTTAGTCATAATTCAAATAGAAAATGAATATAATTATTTATTAAATTCAAAGTAAAGCATAATTTATATTGGTGGAAAGTTAGAATCTCCTTTAAAAACCCTTTTCATTTCATCAATTTTGGGTAAAAAAATAGTAGCCACATACCCATCATATCGCCACTTTTGGCCATCATGATCCTGCACATACCCAAGACACTAAATTGAGGATATTCATCTTCTCTTTGGTGTTACTTCTTATGAAGTTGCACCATCCTCTTTAGATGTTGTAAGGGCATATTTAGCTCCTCTTGACCCTTTCTACATTCACATTATCACAATTTATGATTGGTGTGGAGATCCTTAAGAAAAATTTTGAGGAGTCATCTTTGTCTTTAAATCATATTTTGCATTCATCTCTACTAGATTTTGGATTTTTCATCTTCATTGATGTGGCCTAGAATACTTAACTTGATTGTGGCATCTTTCAGCATCAACATGGGGAAACTTGAGTAGAATTTAGATACATCACATATCTTGATATTTCTTCTCTCGTGTTACTTTTAGGAATGGGAATACTTCCTACATACTATTTTGGTTTTGTTTCTTCCTAAGGGGAGGAATGTTGCTCAACACAATTAGATCATATTCTTGACATTCATTTTCGAGAATCTAGCATTATTGTAGCATACTCTACTTGAGGACAATTGCATGGTCTCTCTTCTTCTCTCTTATGGGGATACTTTTGCATTACATCCAAGGTTTTGTTCTTCTCACTCTTCTTGTGTTGCATGTAAATAATATAACTAAAATATACATCAACTCTTTCCTATTCAAACCAAATACATGCAAACCTTAGAAATATCATGTGTGATGTGTTGATAGATGAGATGCAATTTCTCATAAATATAAAAAATAATAGTAAGATTAATATGACTTTGTGATAAAATGGGAAACATAACAATATGATAATTTAGTGGATGCACAAATGGGATTCAAGAGGCCTCTCATTTGTAGGATTTTCTTGAGGGAAATCAAGGGTCAAGATGCATTGATTGATGGATGGTTGAGATTAATTGAGGATTATGGTTTGGATTGAAGTTTATCCTTGTAACAAGTGTCACAAGAGGGATAAATGTGTAAAAGGTAGGTTTGACTTTGCATTCTCTCATATGTGTGAGGATAAAGGTGGGAGGGATACTTGTCACATGATGGCAAGTTTAGATTGTGATCCATGTGAATGAATTTAATGGCTAGGATTAAATGTACAAGGATTGCTCGAGTGATATATAATTAAATATTGGAGGAAAAGGTAATGGGAATTAATTAACCTAAATCAATTAATTAAGTATTAATTAATTGATTTAGTTGGGGGATTTTGGAGATAAAGTTGACTTAATTAAATAAATATAAATTTGTTTAATTAAGGTGGGAGATAAAGGCAAATGATGAATTAAATAAATAGTAAATATTTATTTAATTAGTTAAGATAGGGTAAAGTCAAGCATGGTTAGGTGTAAGATAATTTAGGTGTATATACTTCTTTGGGAGTAATTTATATATTTTCTCTTTTGGGAGGAGTTTTGTCCTGTTGGGTTTTCTCCTTTTCTCCATTTGTAAGAGATTGCATTTGCACATGGGTAGCTAGCATGACTAGTAGTAAAGAACCATCCTTTCATCTTTGTATTATTGTATCCTTTCAAATTATTCCCTTAAGGGGGTGTTGGTGTGAACATGGTGTTTTACCTAACTGGTTCATCACCCAAGTCCTATTCACACTAGTGACTTATGTTTAAGTTCAGAGTACACAGGATAGTTATCACTTTATGTCTCAAGTCATAATATTAAAGCACATGTCATAATTTTATGTAATCTTATGTGTCACCTTGGCCTATATAACCAAGGCGCTCTTTTTGTAATCTTAATTAATTCATTGTAAGTAATCTATCATTTGCATCTTTTGATAGAATAACATTATTCTATCATATTTGATCTTTCTTATACTTTCATTGAAGCTCCTAGATCTTGGGTGGCTACGTATTTAGATAAATATTGCATGGAATAGAGAATTCTATACCAACTCTTACAACAAAAACTCTAATTCTTACTACCTCTCAATGAGAGAAAACCTCCTTAAATATAATAGAAGGCATGACAAAATACGTAAAAGGGTATTGGTCACACCTATTCAAAACTATCATTTGTAAATAATCAATAATCTAATAGTATTATACTATAATTATTTTAAAAGGGTTATGCTTGGTAAACCATATAATATATATAAGGTTTTATGGGTATGTCCCTTAATATCATTATATTCTAACAAAAGGTCAAATCCCACCTTTGTATTCCCTTTAAATTATTACTTGTTCTTACTTACCTATATGCCTTTTATTCTATCCACTTTAACAAAGCTATTTTTACTAATTTTATCCTCTCATGATTAAGCCTACACACTCCACTCTCATTATTACATCTCCAACCTCATTTCATTTCCTATATTTTGTAATCTAGCCTAAACTTTATCTTTCCATGCCTACAACTTAATAAATTTCTCAAGTTTGTGCTTTCCCCCTCTTTTGCATCCTTGAACCACCCAATCCATCCCCTTGTCACAATACATCATGTACTAAAGTAGATTTAGTGACACTTTCTTCACAAGACATAAACCCTAAACCAATTTAATAAACCCTTATATTTGCACAACTAGTTGATTCACCATCTTCTCTTCATATTCAAGGAATATTGTTATGAAGTTAGTGAAGGGAATACCTCTTGCCTCTTTACAAACCAACATAAGAGGGAACATGTTGACTCAATCCAATAAGGCATGCCACTAATTAAAACCACTCAAGCAAACATGATGATCCAAGCTAAACCTTACATCAACAATAAAACACAACCTACTAACAAAAAGGAGGGCCAAATGAGGTGAGAAAACCCAACCCTTAACAATTGAATGAAGAGAGGGAGTGCACTAACTCACCGTCTTTCATTTCCAATTGATTAAATAAGGATAAAGAGGATTTTTGAAGGCTTGGTTCCATATGTCTAGCATTAGTTCAAATAATTTAGGTGACTCTAAGAGAAGGGGGATCTGATGCTCATGAGTCTCTTTGTTCTCAAGAGAATCCCAGGGAGTGAACTACCCTTAACTACCTCAAGTATACTAAATGAATAAATTGCAAAGAATATCGTACAGAGGATAATTATTCAAGAAGACTGCATCAGGATCTAATAGAGAAGTGTTTCAAGATCTTTACCTCAAAAGGAATAGCTCTCAGCTAGAGGACTATAGCATGGTATTAGGATGCTAGTGTGAAACACTAGAGTCCAAGGGATGCGCTAATGTCCAAGGAAAACAGAGACCCAAATCCTCAAACAGAGATGTTAAAGTCCTACTAACGTACCTAGACCCAAGGTTTATTTGACAAAATAGATAAATAGAAAGTAGGAAATGCTAGAAAATACAAAGGAGGGCCAAGAACGAACTTACAAATGATTGTGCACTTGAAACTTTTCTCCAAGCCTCTTTTCAACAACCTACACACAAGACGGGCGAGGAAAATGTTGGAGCTATTTTGAGGCTTGCCACATTCAAACCCCCATTTTTGTGTTCCCACCTCCATGGAAAACTAGATAGATAGAGAGAGAGAGACAAATAAAGAGTGGTGAAAACAATCCCTTCTTGAGGAGAACCCACACCACAAAATAACAAGTAAACAAAGTAATCTATTCGCAGATAAATAAGAATAAGAGAGTGTTACCAACAATCCTTGGCTCCCTCTTGGATGCACAAACACACTATTGAATGTTGGCAAGAGAGCTTTGACTATTGGAGGGACCTCAGTCTGGAAGAGCTTCGCTTATAGAAGAGATGTTGCTAGAAGGAGAGAATAGAGCGAGATTGGAAGGAGAGTTGTAGAATGAGAGAGAACCCCTTGAAATGAGAGCAAGAAAGGGAATTTTGTTGTTGCAAGGGTAGGAGGGCCCATTACACTCAGAAATCTGACTATAGAGACACATGTCATGAGTCAAGATTTTGAGATTCCTCATTTCAAACTCATAAAATTGCAACGATGCTAGCGCCCCGTGCAACCGTCAAACTCATCAATTTTCAAGAAATGAGGTAGTAGACTATTGTCACTTCATCATTGGTTGTCATGGGGTTGGAATCACAAAATGCTGACCCATGAGGTTCTTATCATAAATGTGCTTAAGTGTAATAAATGCAAGGCTAAATGCAAAAATGTGAAATTTCCCCTAGGGTGCAATTTTGGGACATTACATTTTGCACCCACTTTAGTGGGCTTGATTTTGGGAAAAATCAGCCACACTAAAGTAGAAAAGAGAACAAACATGAAAACTTGAAAATTTTATAGATTTTTTTGCCAAAGGGATTCTGTAGAAGACACAAAGGTGGTCAAGCAGGAAAGTATGAAAGATGCCCCCAACAATCAAACTCAGTGAACATACAACACTCGTCCTGAAAACATGGGTAAATTTTGATTCTGCAAAACTCAAATTTTAAGTTAGTCCAAAAAAATTTGGAGGAAGCTACCAAGGTGAGAAGAATGATCAAGAAAAAAATTGATGGTTCAAAATAAAATATGGTAAAGAGGTGACTATATGCCCCCTCCTGAGTTTTTCCCAACCTAGTGGGGTAAAATCAAGAAAAACAAAGGGACCAAGATCACCAAGAAAAATGGGCCCTAGGGAGCCTATATATACCTAAGTGGGCCCCCAGAAGGGTCATTTTAAGTATTCATCGCATGAGTTGTGTTGAATTTTGTGAGAGAAAAGGCAGCAAAATACCATGCAGATGTGAGTATGAGGACCCTAGATTGGATTAATCGTGGTGGGATGTCATCGAGGGTCTTGAGCCAAACCAGGTGAGTCTTCAAACTATGTTTTTAATGCATTTGTTGAGATTATTAGATGGATTTTAGACAAAA
Organism: Sequoia sempervirens; assembly: GCA_007258455.2. NCBI lineage: Eukaryota > Viridiplantae > Streptophyta > Pinopsida > Cupressales > Cupressaceae > Sequoia > Sequoia sempervirens. The sequence continues at coordinate 44,881 of VDFB02052552.1, read as the reverse complement.
GTGTAGCACAAGAATTTGTGTTATGCACACGCATCCTCTTCATCCATTGGCGTCTTGTAGGCACACTAGGGACCCACACATGCACTAGGGTCCTCCAACTACACTAGTGTCCAGCAAGCTTTAATGGTGGGCCCTGGGATGGCATCATGTCACATAGACATCTGCGTAGTGTGCCGACATCCCAGAGGTGCTACTTAGCAACTTTCAAAATTTTCTACATTAGGTAGTCTAACTTGAATTTCTTTTATGTTTGCAAGACTATCCAGAGATCAAAGAGCATCCCCAAAGGTGGGTGTTGTGTCTTATTTAAGATCAGTATCAAAATTTATCTAATGATGAGGAGATGATTCTATGGCGGGTCAACTTATGGCATGTTTACTAGATGTTGGAGATGTTATACCATGATCGTATGTTGATGGCATTGATGGAGCGATGGGATTCCACCACGTTGACCTTCCACCTCTCAACAGATGAGATGACCATCATGCTAGAGGACGTCTACCACATCCTTGGTCTTCCCATCCATAGGTGACAAGTGACGATAGATGATACACATTCTGCTTGGGAGTGGGTGGACAGGGTCCAGTATTGCTCAAATCACACTAGCAGTAGTGATGAGACCAGTCACATTTATACCCATTGATTTGAGTAGGGCAGTGTTGCAATGCCTCTATTATGACAGGTCATGGTTATCATCATGGTTGCATGAGTCACGATAGATGTGTGGGGATCTCACCTTCATAGGGGCCTCGTGCATACAATCAAACAAATGGAGCAGCACAAGACAGTCTACGCCTGGAGACAAAGCATGTTGGCACACCTATACCACGATCTGGGTAGGTACATGTATTATGAGTTCCAGAGCTTGACCACATGCACCTTGTTATAGGTGTGGTCCTTTCCTCATCTTACATGCATATGGCCAGTTGGGTATCCCTAGGTGAGGAATTACTTAGTGCTAGTGCCTCATTATTATGAGTTGATCAGACAATGGAGGCATGCGGATCTATAGTTTTGGCAATTGTAGTTTAACACATTGAGATTGGATCATATTAGATGGCATCCCTACCTATGGTTTCAGTGGGTTGATGATAGAAGGTATCTTAGGAACCTACAGCGTGACCTATTTTTGCTAGGTCGCATGAATTTTTTCATTATGCCCTCTTACTGGAGGAGGGTCATGCAACAGTTTGAAGTCATCCAGACCATCCCTCCCACGGTCACTTTCTATGCATGGTCCATGAGGAGTGTGACACGGCTGGGTGATCATCAATGGCCTTTGATCAAAGACATCATCCCTTTTGATGATGATAAGGCCAATCGAGACCAACCGGAGGTGCACCTGGTTGATGACGTCAGTGTGGCTAGAGGTTTCTAGACTTGGTGGTTCACACATCATCGTACACCAGTCTTTCAACAGATTGCCCCAAGGGGATCTCAACCTTTAGGGTGATGTGCCACCAATGTAGAAGCGAAGGTAGAGAGACAGAGATGGAGGACAACAAGAGCAGCAGTAGGAGGAAGTGGTGGAAGGTACAACAAAGGCAAGGCTGAGGTGGTAGCAAAGGATGTCCTCTCCTCCACCTATTATCCCAGTCTCAGTAGTAGTGCTATCACCTTCTGAATGACAAATCTGATGGCTTTGGGAGTGGTACTAGATGTGGGTGATGTAGGTCCTAGTGTCACTTCACCTCTTGATCCACACTAGCAGCTAGGGGACCCAAGTACAACATTTTTTTAATGTCACTTCATTTTAGTGCTTTCAATTTTTCATCTTTTTGCTTTGGGTTTATGTATATACATCTCGTGATATTGACAGGTCTCTTCTCTATGTGGTTGCAGTGGACACACAAGGATGGACTGGGCTTATAGGTTAGTGCATATCAGAGGTTCCCCCTATCATGCCTATCCAGGGATCTGTCCTAGATACATACTAGCCAGTCTTAGTGGGGCGACATTCCCACCTCTTTGAGTCGATCACACATCTGAGGATGACCTACAAGGAGAGATAGGTGGAGATCGTACAATGAATTCTCAATGCTACTAGCACTAGATCACAGAGAGACTAGGTCTCGACAGAGCTGCAGATTGCCTTGTCTGAGCAAGATGTGGCCGTGATGAGAGCTAATAGTGTCGAGCAAGCATGTGATGCTCTTCATAGCCAGCTTGATGACCTCGTATGGCAGGTAACAACTATAATGCCAACAAGAGACCAAAAATTGCAACATGTGTTGAGGCAAGTTGAGCTTAAGATAGCCTCCCTTCATGGAGAGATCAAAGGGCCATGTGTAGCAATATTCATCTCCTGATCACACAAGTCCCACTCTGTCTCAACTATTCAGCCACAGTGTTAGTAGCCACTAGACCCAGAGGGCTCAGGTAGCCACGCACCAAGGGCATAGAGATCCCCTTTTGTATATCATTTTTGTAGTGATGACACATATTTTATAGATCATTTTCAATGTATAGACATTGATACATGTATACAACCTCCACTTATTTTTTGAAGACAGTGGCACACTACATGTACATGACATTTGATAAATATTTATACATGAGATACTGATTTGACTATCATGGTGTTATTTACTTCATGCACGTATGCTTCTTTACTTTTATGTATGATTATGTGATGGATGTTGTATTTATGGATGTATGTTAAATTAGATGCTATCATAATTTAATAAACACACATGGATGTATGCTAATTAAACATAATGATGATCCAACTACCTAACCAAAAGATGTAATGTAATGCATGGATACATAGCATAGTAAAACACACACATGTATGTCTCTCTCTCACACACACATGGTTACATCATAACACAAAAAAAAAAATCATAATGTGTTAATGAGGAATGTCAACATACGCGATGCTACAACCTCGGGGCAGGTGAGCATTACATATGTGACACATAGACACTATGCGCAGTATTGAAAAAAGTTTATTGCATTAACGGGTTCTTTTAGAGGTGTCTCATCCATGGATAACAATCCATAGGTGATGCAGAGACACTCCCCTCTTCCAACAAACTCAACAACAAAACAAACTCACAGGCACAACTCTGTCTGGATTCAACACTCCATAAACAAGATTGCAACAAACACAAATTTTATTTAATCCCATTCAAATACAAAAATGCTCACTTGCATTTGATGGCTTCTCATGTCATTCCACCTATATTCTCCTACTTTCCATTTAATTACATTTCTACCCCTCTCATGTTGCACATCTATTTTTAGTTGCTCAACATCGTCTTACACAATTATGAGCAAAATTGAGTTTAAACTACACATGGGACTACAACTCGTTTTATGCCATTCACCATGAAAATAAGTTCCTTCGGTTCAACCTGACAAGGGAAGCCCCTATAATCTCCTTGTGACTCTATCCCTCTTCGAAGACTTATCTCAAGTCTCCTACAACCTGTCCTCACCTATTCCCCCCAATCGATCTCTACATATGTTGTTATATTTTTGTAGATTCCTCTCTAGAAAGTGGTGTGATGCTTCAGTTGTCCCATGGAGTCTCTTCATTCTCTATGGTGGTGCGGCCCCTCAACTTCCATGTTGTCCTAATATCTAACAAACCCCTTCAGATCCAAACTTGGCTCGCTTTGTTTGATTTTAAATTTGCATTTTTGTTCCAAGATGGTGCACTTTCTCTTTCTTTGACTGTCCATTGCTTTGAAGGTGAAAGGGTCTTATTGAAGGATCAATTAGGATGGAATTATTTCCACATTGCATAAATAGTCATCCTTTTCCCTAGCTTATCAGCCTTTCTCTTGTCTTTCAATAAAAGTGATGAAGCCTTGTTTAACCATCAGTTTTCAGATTTAAGTCTTTGTTGGAATTTAATATATCAATTTCTTTTAAATTGAATTCTTTGGTTAAACACTTCGATGGTAACCAATATATATTTCCACATATACACACGTATCTCCAACACAGTTGTAACTTCAGCATTGATAGATATATTATATTTGATCAACGTCCATATCTAATTATGAGGATGTTGGCAAAAGAAATATAAATTTGGCTTTACATTGACTAAATGTATTAAATGAGCCATCATATATCTACTTTCAAAGTGTAATAATAAAGAAGTGAAATTTAAGAGGTTTAGGAACTAAGAGAAGACAAATAAGATCAAAACCAAAATTGAATGCAAACCAAATAACATTTTTTTTTGGGTTGGTGTCAATTGCATGTTTGCATGTGTGCTCCTGCACCAGACATGCCAAGAAGAAAGATTGTAAGCATAGGCTCACAATGGTGGATTTGAGTGATAGAATCACTCTTTCAGGTCGGAGGTAACCCACAGCGAACTCTAAGCAGGTCTCACTATAAGAGAATACAAAACAAAATTATCACAAATAAAGAAGAAGAAAGAGACTATGCTTGCGAGTGAATCAAACCATAGGAGGAGATGTTTTTAATATAAAATATAATGTTCCTCTTGGGAGGTGAAGATTCGTGCCATTCTTCATGATGGCATTTTCAGTTTAAAATGCAAGAAAATAAAAATTCAGATTGAAGTGGGGAAAGAACCGACCAAAATAGGGGAATTTGGGCTACATGGGAAGAAGAAAATTCATGCCCATGAAGAAGATAAGGGACAACATGTTGATAGATTGAGGGAAGAGGATTGTGTAACCACAACGAGGAGAAGTTGGTACCACATGAAATTTAGAAAGAGAGGGGGTTGTGTCTAGTTTGAGGGGCATTATTATCTTTATTTGCAAACTATTGGTGCAAAAAGCAAGCTAAAAGAGGGGTTGTGAAAAGGAATGAGAGTGAGAAAACATGGAAGGAGGAGGTTGCTTTGACAGAGCAGTTAAAAATAATAATTAAGTGTTGCAGAGAGAAGTTTAGGAAGGTTGACGCCTTGGGATAGGCAATTTTGATTCAATTTTAAATTGTCTTTGTAGTTTGATATTATAGATTCCAATAGTGGATATATGAGAGAACTACATTCTGTGTAATTTGAGTTTGTTGAACTGATAAATTGTCAATTTAATTTTGGATTAGTTGTGGAGTTGAACAAAAATTAGGTAAGTTGTAAATCTGTGTATGTGTGCAAATTGGTTTGTGAGAACTGAAGTGTGAGTTGGGTTTTGTCTCTGCATTAATAGGCTCTAGAACCATACATGAAGATGACAATGTAAGGGCCTAACTAATTAGGACTGAACTTTCCCTCTTGATCAAGTAGTGCATTTACATTTCTCTAATTCTCATAGAGAACTAGGTCACCTACCTTGAAAGTCCTAGGAAGATCACCTTAATTATATTGCCTAGATAACAATTGTTGATAAGATTGAAGGTGGTCGAGGGCCTGCAATTGGAACTCATCGAGCATCTCAAGCTGATGCAGCAATCAGCACTCATCAAGCATCTCAAGTTGATGCAAACGATTAGATCGGTAAGTTTCATCATCAATCAACCCTTTAAGGGAAACCCACAAAGATGGGATTTCAACTCCAAAGGCATGATAACTTCAACATCATACATGAGGTTGTAAGCATTGTTCCCATCACTGTATGGACACTCATGTGATAGGCCCACAAAGCATATGTCAATTGAATATATGTCATTCCTTACCATGTTTATTTACTATTTTCCAAAGAATGAGCTCAAGATTTTTATTAGACGCTTTTGCTTGGCCATTGGATTGAAGATAATATGGTGTAGAGAATCTATGTTGAATATGAAATTTCTCCAAGAATCACTTCACTTCCTTATTCTTGAATAGCATTCCATTATCAAAAACAAAGGTAGAAGGCAATTGAAGCGAGCAATGATGTTATTTAGAATAAATCCATAGATAGCTTCAGTGGTCGTAGATCAAAGTAGGATAGCTTCAACCCATTTTGTGAAGTAATCACTAGTAGTAATGATAAAGACATGTACTTTAGAAGAAGGAGGTGATATCTTCCCAATAATATCCAACCCCCACTTTGCAAATGGCCAAGGAGAGGTCTAATTTTGTAATTCTTGAGTAGGAGCATGAATAAGATGACTATGTTGTTGACATTGCAAACACTTCTTGACAAAATCAAAGGAATCTTGTTCCATCGTTTGCCAAAAGTATCCCATGTGAATCAATTTTCACACCGGGGATTTACCACCAAAATTCCACCCCCAAAACTCAAATAAATTGTGGTTGTTTATCCTTGATGTCAAAATATATTTTGGTGGTGTGATTTATCCATAGACAGTTGATGTACATGGTCTCATATTCAACTTTTGGTACATATTGATTGGCTTGGGTATTACATGATACATCATCATTGGTCATTCATTTCTTGATTGTATTCAGTAATGATTGGCATCATGGCATGTTTATGATACTGCATTTGATTATCATATCATTGTGGACAGTGATTTACTTTTAGTTTTGTGATACTGATCTTGGTGAATTCATGTGCAGAGGATATATATCTCATATAGGACCTTTGGTATTTTTCTTGGTATCTCAGATGATAATCAATCAGACGTCTTGTTCTTGGTATTCATGTTTATGGTGATTTAGGATTTTGGTTCATGGCATGCTCTTTCAATTTTCAGTTCTTTACTTGGTGGTACTGAATTTTGACATGGTATACATTTGCTTCATATACATGTATATGTCATTATTATCTTGACAAGTCTCAAGATCTTTATGCTTTAGGTTGTTCATGTTCTTGGTGATTCAGATTTTGGTATATTCAACAGGTATATTATTTTAGTTGATTTTTTCAGTTTGATCTTGAATTCATTGATATTTATCAAGATGGAAAAGAGATCACTTTGATATTGGGTCTCTTTGCAATGGATGATGTCTTTGTAAATTATCATGAAATCTAGATTATAGTATTTACATTGCTCTATTAGCAATCACCTTGGCTGAAGCACAGTATGCCATTACTCTACTTTAGTATTTTTTTAAGGGTTTCAAGGTTGATGAGAATACTTTATACCATACATGGTGTTGGGAACTAAAGTGATATTTAAAAAAAAAAAACAAAGAAATCGGGCTCTATAGAAAACAAGCCTAAGACATATTACATTGGGCTTACCATATTACATATGAACTTTTATTTTGTATGGCCTTTGTTAAATTTTAAGGTCATATATCATATGACTGACGGCCTTATCATTGAACTTATCATATGACTGTCAGCCCTATCATGTTTTATTTGCATTGAAAGTGTTGTGTAAAAGACACATCATCATTGTGGGTTGATTTGGCAACGACATCATCATTATGGGTTGACTTGGCAATGACAGTATTGTGCTTGTTGGTGGACTTCAAAATAAATTATGATGTTCTTTGTACTTCAAAGCTCTTTTGAAGTCATTATGCATTCATTTGAGTGAATGATTAGGGTTGAGAGGAACCCTAGCCGCCTGGAGCTGACATGGAAGAAAGATTAGTTTGACAATTTGGAAGAGCTCGATGTCGGGTATTTTATTCCTAGTTCTTTGCATTTGTTAACAGGTATTATTGAGCCTTTTATTTTTGTTTCAAGCAAGAAAAAGTTTGTTATCGGGCTCAAATGTGAATAGCTTTAGTTATTTTTTATAAACTACTCATACTTGAAGTGCATTGTTTCATAATCAGGATTTGAGAGTTTTTAATCTCTTTGAAGGGTTGTTTTGAAATCCTAATGGCATTTGATGTATGGCTTATGGGGTTTTTAAGAAACCCTAACTGCATTGTTGCTTTGAGGACCAGTTTTGAGAAAGTTGGTTGATTAACGAATAGAGTTTCATTGTTCATAAATGATGAATCGAAGATCTTTCAGTTATTCCTTTTTGGAATCCATTTTTAACTATTTTGTATTGTATAAATACATGGTTGTAAGCCATTTCTCAATAGCGAAATATTGGCTAGAACAAGGGTTTTTGTTGCTATTAAAGTGATATTTTTTAAAGCAAAAAAAAGAGTATGAAGAGGGTTTGATGTAAAAATAGAGTATCTTGAAAGATTTTGACAGTGATATCTTTGAGTTTGAAAAAGTGATAAAAGAGAGTTTATATTTTTATATCTCTTGTTGTAATACAAAGATTACATACAGATTTCAGTGAGGTTAATCTTTGTAGTGGGAATTATTGAAAATCATATTATTTGTACTATTGTTGAGATTTTGTAATTGCAGACATTAGTGACATTAGTGTTGTTATAAGGTCCTAACAGTTTGCATTTTCATAGAGAATCTTTGCAATTGTGAGTCGGTGCTCCTAACTTGAAGTGGGTGCTTTAGTTTGTACATGGAGTTGGTGTTCCACATTGTGATAGAGTTGGTGCTCTGAAAATATATTGTAAAACAAATTTGGATTAAGCCTATAAGGCATTTTGGACTAGTTTTTCTTCCTTGAAAGGGTTTTCCACTAAGCAAAATTTTGTGTTCTCTTTTTTTGTGGTTTGTGCTTATCTTGTTTAAGTTCTCATTTTGTCATATGTCAAAATGATTTCATGCAATGCTCTGATACATTTTTCACTGTTACAATATGTCTAAAAGATTTCACAAATGTGGATGTTCATATTTCAGATTACTGTCTTGTTGATGCTTAATGTTATATGATCAGTTAGTTTAATTACTGCAGTGAAATCAAACAATTCAAACACATACTTAATGTTTTTAATGATTTTTTCTTGATTAAGTTGCAAACATATAAATGTGTTGTTTGAGTTTAGTCTCAAAGTTGTTTTATTAAAGGTCATTGAAACAAAGTGGTATCTGTCTCAAGGTTTTGCTCATCAGGGTTAAAATTTTAATATTATATTACTCTGATTCACCCCCCCTCTCAGAGTAATTTATCTTCCAACAATTGGTATCAGAGCGTAGGGTCCTCTGATAGGTCTAATCCACCTAGGATTGATTCTGGTCTTGGAAGTTTTTCAAATAGGTCATAAGTTCAAAAAGGTATTTTTGTTTGTTGGTACAGTCTATGTGTTTTATGAAAACATATTTGATTTCAATTGATGTTGGTGTAAAAGGATAGACCATTGCCTAAGCATAACCATCTCAAGAGATTTCTAGTAATTGTAGTACTATGGGTAAGTGCAAAAGAAACAGAAGTCAAAAGAAAAACACTAATGTCAAGACTAGTGAAGTTTTATCTCAAGAATTACCTCTACCAGTTGATAATAAAAATGATCTTGTAGTTGGAGAAGAAGAATATCACTTAGTAAGTGACTTTGAACAAGAATTTGTTCAAAAATAATGTGAAGGTGATGAGTTTGAAGTTGATTTGGAAGGAGAACTGTTTGCTGCTCTAAATGAGCTTAAAAGGCTTAAACGAGAAAATCAGGAACTTAAGGTACAACTTCAAAAGAGTAATGATACTAATAAAGAATTAAACCAAAAACATGTTAAATTAGAAAAGATTATTGAATTTCTGAAAGCCCAAATGGTTGATAAGAAAAAAATTGAAGAAAGATTGGAAGACAAGTTAAATGACAAGGAGGAAGTGTGTAATAAACTAGAAAATGAGATTGCATCTTTAAAGAAATGTTCAAATAATGATATGATTACTAGTCAAAATTTTGAAATTGAAGAATGTAAAAGGATAGCAGATGTTGTAAGGTCTGACTTAGAGGTTAAAAAGATTGAATGTCTAAAACTTGAAGGAGAAGTAGTTGCATTAAGGAAAGAGCTTGAAAGTGTCAAGGTTCAATTAGGTAAAAATCATAAATTTCATCATAGTACTAATCTACTGAATGAGATGATTGGAAAAACAAAGCATTCTAAGGATCCTTCAGGTGTGGGATATGAGGTTGGACAAAGCTCTACAAAAAAATATAAACATGAAACAATGTTTGCTAGTACAAATGGAAAGAAGTTTACAACCAAGAAAACAACAAGAGTGAAGGTTGATATTGGTCACCATATTGTTGCTGCTCAAACAAAAGATACATGGGTTGATGAAAGGACAAAAAGACCATCAAGATCTCCATTTATTAGGTATAACTACTCTCAATTTCATGGCTATTACTATCATTATCATGCTTATGGTCATAGAGCAAGAAATTGTTGGAGGTATGGAAGATATGATCATAGAAGTTTTGGAATGTCAAGAAAGAATGTTTTCTTTATTCCTCAAATTGATTATAACATCACATGCTTTAAGTGTCATAAAATTGGGCATAAGGCACAACATTGTAGGAGTAAGTTGAAGGCATCTTTTAAAAATAACAATGTAGATGCATTGAGCAAGAAAAATAAAGGGACTATACAGGATTGGAAAAGAAAGCAACGAAAGGAAGAGAAAGAACTAAATCTTGTGCAAGTTGCACAAGAAGCATTTCTAAGCATTTAAAAGGAAACATGAAGATAAGGGGAGAAGGTTAATGCATTATAAAATAAACCCCTTTGATATAAAATGAAAATTAGTTGTAGCTTTTCTTTGGAAGTGTCCATAGTAAAGGATACTTGTGATACAATTACATTTCCCACCATTTGTGGATTGTTATTAGCTATGATATGCTGCAACATATTGATTGTGTCAATAGAAACAATACTTTTTGTCTGTGTTTGACAGAATCAATGATGGTATGTGTTTCTCAAGAGATACATGAGATAAAAATACTTGAACAGTGAAGCAGTATTCATTTTCTTTACCATCAAATCTCATTATCTTGTTTGATCAGTCTCACCATTGTTTAACACTTTGAAATCATGTTTAATAGCTATGCGATACATTATAGTGCTTTGTTTAATCTATATGAATGAATTTTTAGTATCAAAGCATGATAAGACAATAAGCTATTGAAATAATGATAGAATCAATGACATTAATGGTAAATTCTAAGTTTTGCAGTGCTATGCTTGGAAAACATGAACAATATACTAAGAAAAAGTCAATTTTCTTGAGTTGTGGTTGTAGGTGTAGCAGTTTTCACATTGATTATGTTGGTATAGAGTATGTACACTCTTGAGTACAGTCAAAAAACATTGATAGAAGTTTGTGCATTCTTGGATGATGAAGTTTTCAATAAACTTTTGATAGTTGATTATTACGGGACACTGGTTGTTTGGAGTTATATTCTAACTTGAGACTTGTGTGGATTGTATAACAAAGATTTGGCTACTTTGTGTCATTTTGTAATGCTCAGGATGAAAGGAGTTTTAGTGACTATTTGAAGAGCAAGGTTTGTTGCATTGAAAATATGATTTAGTAAGTAAGTTTTGTATATACAATATACATGATCTGGATATGTTATTTTTTACATTAGCAGATAGATTTTATTTGGTATCACAATGGCATCTACTTGTTTGATATATGAAAATCTTGTTAGAACTTTTGGACAGTGGGTTATTTGTCAACAAATATGATTGGGACTAATTAGTCACAGGTTGAATTGAATTCTTATGATGTTCAAAAGTTTCATAGAGATATTTCACTCTTGATCTATAAATTTCTCCAATTCATGGATTCAGGGGGAGAAAAGTGCAATAAGTTGATGAATATTCAGTTATCTGCTGATATTTCTGGCATTTTATGTGATGTTGATCAATGGATTCATTGCAATAATCATAATTATTGTTGGTATCTAACTCATCTTCTTTAAGGTGACAGGTATGTGCTAAAAATTAGTGGTAGCAGGATAGTGAAGATTAGAGTTTCAAAGATACAGGGTCATTGATTAGAGAATTTGCACATCTCTCACTTGTTGCTCTATTTATGTATGTAGCAGGATTCATTGGTTATTTGACTTTCAGATGTTTATCATGATTGTTTTTCTTTATTGACAACACTGGCTTTGATGAAACATTTATATGATCTGGGTGGAACATTATGTTTACAGTTGGTTCACATGATTCATGTCAAATACTTTCTTTCAAATGTTGGTACTAATGTTTGCAATATGTACATTATAAAAGGATATGCATTTGCTTCTAGGTATATATTTTGTTTTAAGTATATGGTTTGGTTATTCTGGTATATCCATTTTAGATCGTGGTACATTTCACTTGATCTTGTGCAATTTATTTTAGTCAATCACTTTGTAAAAAGTTATGGATTTAAGCAACATTTGTTATTGATCACATTGCATTGATATTGTTTTGCTGGAAATCCCTATTATGGCTATTATTCCTTTGTCCTTGTCACAATAAGGGGGGAATATGATGGTTTACAGTGGTTCATATGGCTAAGTTTTTTTTTCCATCAAGGAAAAAGGGGGAGTTTGTTGGCTTTCAGTTGTTTATTGTGGTTGTTTGTCCTTGATGTCAAAATAGATTTTGGTGGTGTGATTTCTTCATAGATAGTTGATGTACATGGTCTCAGATTCAGCTTTTGGTACATATTAATTGCTTTGGGTATTACATGATACATCATCATTGGTGGTCATTCATGTCTTGATCATATTCAATAATGATTGGCATCATGGCATGTTTATGATACTGGGTGCATTTGATTATCATATCATTGTGGATAGTGATTTACTTTCAATTTTGCAATATTGATCTTTGTGAATTCATGTGCAGAGGATATATATATCTTATAGGTTCTTTGGTATTTTCCTTGGTACATCTTAGATGATAATCAATCAGAGGTCGTGTTCTTGGTATTCATGTTTATGGTGATTCAGGATTTTGGTTCATGGCATGCTCTTTTAGTTTCAGTTCTTTACTTGGTGGTACTAAATTTTGACATAGTATGCATTTGCTTCAGATATATATATGTCATTATTATCTTGATAGGTCTCAAGATCTTTATTGTTTAGGTTGTTCATGTTCTTGGTGATTCAGATTCTGGTATATTCAGTAAGTATATTATTTTAGTTGATTTTTTTAGTTTGATCTTAGCATTCATTGATATTTATTAATATGGAAAAGAGATCAATTTGATACTGGTTCTCTTTGCAATGGATGATGTCTTTGTAAATTATCATGAAATCTGGATTATATTGTTTACATTGCTCTATTAGCAATCACCTTGGCTAAAGCATAGTATGCCATTACTCTACTTTAGTATATTTTTTTAAGGGCTTCAAGGTTGATGAGAATACTTTACACCATACATGGTGTTGGGTACTAAAGTGATCTATATTTTTTTTTAAAGAAAAGAAATCGGGCTCTATAGAAAATAAGCCTAAGACATATTACATTGGGCTTACCATATTACATATGAACTTTTATTTTGTATCGGCCTTTGTTAAATTTTAAAGTCATATATCATATGACTAACGGCCTTATCATCGGACTTATCATATGACTGTCAACCCTATCATGTTTTATTTGAATTGAAAGTGTTGTGTTAAAGACACATCATCATTGTGGGTTGATTTGGCAGTGACATCATCATTATGGGTTGACTTGGCAGTGACAGTATTGTGTTTGTTGGTAGACTTCAAAATAAATTATGATGTTCTTTGGACTTCAAATCTCTTTTGAAGTCATTATGCATTTGTTTGAGTGAATGATTAGGCCTGAGAGAAACCCTAGCCGCCTAGAGCCGACATGGAAGAAAGATTAGTTTGACAATTTGGAAGAGCTTGATGTCGAGTATTTTATTTTTGGTTCTTTGCATTTGTTAATAGGCATTATTGAACCTTTTATGTTTTGTTTCAAGAAAAAAAAGTTTGTTATTGGGCTCAAATGTGAATAGCTTTAGTTAGTTTATTATAAACTGCTCATATTTGAAGTGCACTGTTTCATAATCAGGATTTGAGAGTTTTTAATCTCTTCTAAAGGGTTGTTTTGAAATCCTAATGGCATTTGATGTATGGCTTATGGGGTTGTTTAGAAACCCTAACTGTATTTGTTGCTTTGAGGATCAGTTTTGAGAAAGTTGGTTGATTAACAAATAGAGTTTCATTGTTCAAAAATGATGAATCAAAGATCTTTCAGTTATTCCTTTTTGGAATCCATTTTTAACTGTTTTGTATTGTATAAATACATGGTTGTAAGCCATTTCTCAGTAGCAAAATATTGGCTGAGAACAAGGGTTTTTGTTGCTATTAAAGTGATATTTTTTAAAGCAAAAAAAAGAGTATGAAGAGGGTTTGATGTAAAAATAGAGTATCTTGAAAGATTTTGACAGTGACATCTTTGAGTTTGAAAAAGTGATAAAAGAGAGTTTATATTGTGTATATATCTAGTTGTAATATAGAGATTACATACAGATTTCAGTGAAGTTAATCTTTGTAGTGGGCATTATTGAAAATCATATATCTGTACTCTATTGAGATTTTGTAATTGCAAACATTAATGCAGTTATAAGGTCCTAACAGTTTGCGTTTTCATAGAGAATCTTTGAAACTAGGAGTTGGTGCTCCTAACTTGAAGTGGGTGCTTCAGTTTGTACATGGAGTTGGTGCTCCACATTGTGATAGAGTTGGTGCTCTAAAAATATATTGTAAAACAGATTTGGATTAAGCCTATAAGGCATTTTAGACTGGTTTTTCTTCCCTGAAAGGGTTTTCCACTTGACGCAATTTTGTGTTCTCTTTTTGTGTGGTTTGTGCTTATCTTGTTTAAGTTCTCATTCTGTCATATGTCAAAATGATTTCATGCAATGCTTTGATACATTTTTCACTATTACAATCTGTCTAAAAGATTTCACAAATGTGGATGTTCATATTTCATATTATTGTCTTGTTGATGCTCAATGTTATATGATCAGTTAGTTCAATTACTGCAGTGCAATCAAACAATTCAAACATATACTTAATGTTTTCAATGAGTTGTTCTTGATTAAGTTGCAAACATATAAATGTGTTGTTTGAGTTCATTCTTAAAGTTGTTTTATTAAAGGTCATTGAAACAAAGTGGTATATGTCTCAAGATTTTGGTCATCAGGGTTAAAATTTTAATATTATATTACTCTGATTCACCCCCCCTCTCAGAGTAATTTATCTTCCAACAGGGCTTCCTTAAGGGCAAGGGGTATTTTTGCTTAAGTCAAGCATCGAAGAAGTAAACTATTATAATATTTCTGATAAAGAACATCCAATAAGATAACATAACGAACTGAAAGTTTTTGTATTTGAGTGCAGTCATTCTTTGTCACATTATCAAGAAAATTTCTAGTCTTTAGATAGTTGTAGATGTTAAAGTACCATTCTCCTAAGTCTACATGAGGCCAAACAAGGGCATCAAATTAAGGTTGATCGAAAACAGTAGGAGAATGAAGGATATGAACCACAAAGTGGTATTCTTTTGTATCTTTATCTGAAGGTACTAGGGAAGCAACACTTGCCATGGCATCTGCATGTTGATTTTCTCTCCTAGGGACACTGTATATTGTGAAAGAGGAGAATTGATTAAGTAATGGACAAAGAGAGGTCTGATTTTTCAATTCTTGAGCAGGGGCATGAATAAGATGACTATGTTGTTGACATTGTAGACACTTCTTGAAAAAATCAAAGGAATCTTGTTCCAACATTTGCCAAATTTCCCATGTGAATCAATTTTCACACCAGGGATTTACCACCAAAATGTCCACCCCCAAAACCTGAATGGGATTCCTTAAAGGTAAGGGGTATTTTGGCTTAAGTTAGGCATCGAAGAAGTAAACTGTTATAAGATTTTTGATAAGCAACATCCAATAAGACAACATAACATACTGAAAGTTTTCGTATCCGAGTGTAGTAGTTTTTCATCGCATTCTCGAGAAAATTTCCAATCTTCAAATAGTTGTAGATGTTAAAGTACCATTCTCCTGAGTCTACATGATACCACACGAGGGTGTCATATTAAGGTTGATTGAAAAATAGTAGGAGATTGAAGGATATGAACCACAAAGTGGTATTCATTTGTATGCTTATCTGAAGGTACCAGGGAGGCAACACTCGCCATGGCATCTGTGTGTCAGTTTTCTCTCCTAGAGACACTGTCTATTGTGAAAGAGGAGAATTTATCATTACTTTGTTTAGCTTGATAAGTTCCTATAATTTGATTCACAATAAGCTCAGAAGCACCACATATATAGAGATGCTTTATGTTTAATGTGATCGCGGTAGGCAAGTCGGCTATAAGGGCTTCATGCTCAGTAATGTTATTGGTGCAAGTAAACTCTAGTTGAAAGGAGAGAGGGATCTGCTTACCTTTAGGTGAGATTAAAAAAAAACCTGCTCTAGAGCTAGTCTAACATCTTGGTCCATCGAAATACATCTCCCATACAAGATCATGACTAATTGTGAAAATATCTTCATCAGGAAACAAGTCCAAACTAGGGAAGGAGTGAGGAAAAGGAGTGATGCGAAGGAGCGTCTGTCAGTTGATTGACAACCACTTGAACTTTTATCGACTTTTGAGTTACAAACTTTATATTGAACTCAGAAAGCAAGATTACCCACTTTGCTAACCTTCCAGCAAGGTCAACATTAGAAAAAAAATGATTCAAAACATAACTTTTCACAATGACATGTGTTTTTGCATGAAGAAGATAATGTCTTAACTTTTGTGTTGTGAAGATGAGAGCAAGGAATTATCTCTCCATGGAGGAATAGCGAGTTTCATAATCAATGAGGATATGACTAATGTAATAGACTGCTCCTTCTCTTCCGACATTATCATACTAAGCAAGTAATGTTGTCAAAGTGTATGGTGATACAGCAAGGTAAAGAAAAAAGGGTCTATCCTGCATAGTCAGCATTAATATGGGAGGATTGGCTAGATAAGTTTTTATTAAATCAAAAGCTTTCTAGAACTCCTCATCCCATATAAAGTGAACATTCTTTTTCAATAAACGAGTGAAGGGAAGGGTACAATCAGCCAATTGAGATATAAATCTACGAATTTCTTGAATCTTCCCTTGTAAACTTTGCAATTCAAAAATGTTCCTAGGTGGAAGCATGTTAACAATAGCATCAATTTTTTTCATGTTGACTTCAATTCCATGATGAGAAACTATGAATCCCAAAAAAATTCCCACTTCCACACTAAAGACACACATAAGAGGATTAAGCCTCATCTTATAGAGTTGAAGCCTTTCAAAGATGAGATGAAGATTTCTCACGAGATCTTGGTGGGTTATGGACTTCACCAAAATATCATCAATGTAGTATTCTAAGATTTTGTGAATGAAATCAAGAAAAATTAGGGTCATTTCCCATTGGTAAGTCGCACCTACATTCTTTAACCCAAATGACATGACCACATAGAAAAAGGTACCCCAAGGGGTAGTGAAGTATGTCTTATACTAATCTTCTAGGTTAATATGAATCTAGTTGTAGCCCGAGAAGTCATCCATGAAGGATAACAAGGCATGGCCTACAGTCGAGTCTACAATCGTATCGATGTTAGGCAACAAAAAATAATCCTTAAGAGAAACCTTATTGAGGTCACGAAAGTCAATGCATATACAAATATAGTCATCAAGTTTACTAACGACAACAATATTCAAAATCCAAGGTGAATAGTCGATTGAACAGATAAAGCCTAATTTTAGTAACTTCTCTATTTCAGTCTTAACCAACAAGGAAACATTGGGATTGATCTTTCAAATTTTTTGCTTAACAAGCTTGGCATCAAGACATAGGAAAATATTGTGAACCACTATAGACTCATCAATACTAGGCATGTCCTCATATGACCAAGCGAAGATATTAGGATGGGAATGTAAAAGGTCATAATGCTCCTTAGCTTCTTTAGAAGAAAGGAATTTTCCAATCTTAATCACCTTTTTAGTGGATTTAGGGTCCATGAAAACTTAAGTAGTATCCCCTTAAGGAGAGGACTACACTCTTCAGGATGAGGTATCAGGTCACCCTCATCAACATTAGATAGAGGAGCCTCCTTGTCCATATTAAAAAAAGATTCTCCAAAGTATGATTGCTTATTTAAGCGATATGAGAATCGTCGCTTATGGTGAAAGGAAGGTAAGTGAGAATAGACACCTAGGAATTCTTCTAATGCTTCCTTCGAGGAAAATACATCTAGAGAAACTTCATTAGGTTCTATCTTATCCAAGCTATCAGTTCAAGATGAACTAAGTTGTGAGGTTCAACTAAAATCATGTTAACACTCCACCATGGTTTTTGTCTAGATTGTTCAATAGAGCATCCCAAACCAAAATGATGCTTGTGAGGCTTAAATTGGATAAGGACCTAAATTCCTTGTTCAATACAACCAAGACCTTTATGCCTGTAACCATACTTGGAAACAAACCTATATCCAAGGCCATAACACATTTGCAAAGTCTCGAAAGGAGGTGGTTCCACATAGAGAGCATCATTCCACTAATGAGTATCAAACGTGTCTATGATACCGTAACCATCCTTTTCATCAGAATCACAAAAATTAACCTCCCTAGCAGAATTTCAATCATCTTCGTTATCGAGAGAAGAGTTGGGTTCCTAGGCAGGATCACGACTTTCCTCCTCAGTAAGAGGTTGATCAAATTTCTTAGTGGATATATTTGAAGTTATTAGAAGATCGAGGTGGATGGGGTTCACTTTGTATTCTCCAATGAAGAATTCAAAGAATTCTAAGGATCCCCAATTATCACCGAGAAATTCATTCGATTCAGAAGAAGTATACAAGGAAGACTTAGGAATTTCTTCTATAGATTGCTCCTCTTTAGTGACATTCACTTCGAGGATAATCTCCACAGATGGTACCGCTAAGGAACATGTCATCACATCAGAGGCCAGAGATGGAATGCAATTCTTAAGAGTGGAAATAACTGAAGCCCAACCAATAGCTACTAACTCACAAAGGTGAATAGCTTTAGGGTCGGCTTTGATCGTGACTACTTGATTGTTTGCTACAAATTTCAGAGGACAATGTAGGGTAGAAGTCACAACACCCATAGCATGAATCCAGGGTCTCCCCAAGAGAAGATTGTAAGGTAAGGGGCCAAGCATCACATAAAACCAAGGTGGGTAAGGTAACGGGGCCTAGCCACAAAGGCAAGATTATCATGCCTAGAGCTTGTCGACCAACGTTATCAAATCCATGAATATGCAAAGACTTGAAGCAACTAAAGAAGAAGAATTGATTTTAATTTTATGTAATAGATCCATACAACAAACATTGAGAGTCGAACCAGTGTCAATGAGGGTACATCTAATACCAATACTATTAACATTTACTATGATCATTAGAGGGTTTTCTTGCTTTTGCACATTCAGGGGAAGAAGTTGTGGATAGAACATGATATTCGACGAATCTACATGAATATGAGCCATCAACACATTAACATCTATCGGCCTAGCTAAGGTAGGTAAGAGGATCTTTTGCAAACTTTCCTAAAGCATACCCTAATAAATCAGAGTGGTCTATAGCAAATCCCAAAGTGAGATCTTAGTCGGAGTAACACACAATTGCTCAACAAGATCATAGTCTCTAGGTGCTTTAGCCACAGGTTTAGGTGTTGAAGGAAGACTTAGTTGAGAAGGTGGTAAAGAAGTAGGAACTTGAGTAGGTTGAGGTGTAGGAACAAAAGGATGTTGATTCAAGTTCTATTGATTTCTTCTAGTATTATATGTGTGCTCTATGACATTATAAGAAGTAGAATCTGTGGCTTTCACAAACTTTGTATATAAATCTGAAGAATCACTATGGTATGAAATCCCATAGATAGAGTGAATCCTCTTAGGAGAGGGGCTAGCTGGAGTCAAGTACACAATGGGTCTCTTAGGCCTTGGAAAAGCCATAGAGACCATAACAATGTTTACTAACTCTTCAACTTGCGAAGGAGAAGTTTGCTCAGAAGATATACAAGTAGAGGAAGATGCTTCTAAGAAATCATCTAGAGCATCATCCAACATATCAAAATCTTCCTTAGAGAAAGCATTATCATAAACATTAAAACATTACAAAAAAATATCAGACATCCTTCACATCAGGTTCACCAAAATTTAAGAGAAGAGGGATTCACTGCTCACAAGTCTCTTCGCTCTCAAGAGAATCCTAGGGAGCAAACTGCCCTAACTACCTCAAGTATTATTGAATGAATAAATTGCAAAGAAGGTCATATAAAGGATTATTATTCAAGAAGAATGCTTCAGGATCTAAGAGAGCAGGGTTTTGAGATCTTTGCATCAGAAGGAATAACTCTCGGCCAGAGGACTACTGTGCGGTATCAGGATGTTAGCACAATGCACTGAAGTCCAAGGGATGTGCTAGCGTCCAAGGAAAATAGAGACCCAGATCCTCAAACAGAGATGCTAAAGTCCTACTAATATACCCAGACCCAAGGTCTATTTGACAAAATAGATAAATAGAAAGTAGGAAATGCTAGAAAATACAAAGGAGTGCTAAGAGTGAACTTACAAATGATTACGTGCTTGAAAATTTTCTCCAAGCCTCACTTCAGAAACCTACACATAAGATAGATGAGGAAAATGTTGGGGCTATTTTGGGGCTTCTCACAGTCAAACCCCTATTTTGGTGTTCTCACCTCCATGGACAGCCAGATAGATAGAGAGAGTAAACAAAGTAGACAAATACGCTTGAGGAGGAGAACCCGCACCAGAGAATAACAAGTAAACAAAATAATTTATTTGAAAATAGATAAGAACAAGAGTGCGTTACCAACAATCCTTGACCCCCTCTTAAACACACAAACACACCGTTGAATTTTGGCAAGAGAGCTTCAGCTTTTGGAGGGACCTTAGTCCGACAAAGCTTCACTTATAGAAGAGATGTTTCTAGAAGGAGAGAAAAGAGCGAGATTAGGAGAGTTCTTACAATGAGAGAGAACCCCCTCCCACCAAAATGAGAGCAAGAAAGGAAGTTTTGTTGTTGCAAGGGTGAGAGGAGCCATTACACTCAAAAATCTAACTATAGGGACACATGTCACGAGTCAAGATTCTGAAATTCCTCATTTCAAACTCATAAAATCACCAAGATGCTAGCACACCACATAGATGTTTGTGTGTTGCAAAAGCGTCCAACTCATCAGTTTTCAAGAAATGAGGTGGTAGACCGTTTTCGCTTCATCATTGGTTCTCATGGGGTTAGAATCACAAAATTTCAACCCATAAGGTTCTTATCATAAATGCATTTAGATGTAATAAATGCAAGGCTAAATGTGAAAATGTGAAATTGCCCCTAGGGTGCAATTTTGCAACATTACAGTGACACATGATGGTTGTTGTTCACAACTCTTTGATCATTCCCTCTTTTTTTTATAAAATGCATTGGTTTTAAGCATGCAAATAATAAAGGGGAAAGGTGAGTTCCCAGTCTAGAGAACCCATAAAAACATATTTAAAAATTAAATTTGATGATTTAACATTAAAAAGTGTATACAAAAGATAGAAGTCTCCAACCTTTATAGATCGACTCAACTTTTGCACTTTTTATTGGTGGTAGTGTTCGATAAAAAAAGATGTTTATTCTTTAATATACAATATACATCAAATCATGTAAGATATTCATAATAATAGTTAAAGGAATTGGTGTTGAACTTGAACCTACTTAATGTGTTTAATGTGCAACACTATTTTTTACCACAATGTATGTGGGTTGACATGAATTTTAATACATAAGAAACATTTATTGTTTGTACAGGAATGACCCTTTTATACCATCAAATTTCCTATAGTGACTCAAATTTCCTATCAAAATATGGTTTTACAAAATCCCCCAATGGGTGCTAAAAATAGAAATATAAAAAAAGAGTATGCTTCAAAAATAAAATAGGAAAAGGACTCACTTTGTAGATATGGATTGCTTAAAAAGGGTAAATCTAGTAGTACAAAAGATATTGATTCATTGTCTTTTTGAACAAACTTAGAGCTTCGCAAAGACAATATGTCAAATCATGTAGCTTTCTTAAGGAAAAACCTATAAATTGTGAATCTAATGTGATATTGATATAATATAAGATGTATTATTAAAATAAAAACGTAGATGAAGCTTCTTTCTAGTTTTCTAGTCTACTATTAGGGTATGCATATGATATAATTTCCATCATTTAATGAATAAATTATAGTGATGAAAAATGCCAGTTTGACCTATACAATTCGTGTTGGACTCTTCTTCCTCTTCCATAAAGACATTGACACTACTATTATTTTTACAATAATAAAAGATGAAAATTTTAAATTTCCAACATATCTTTGGTAATGAAATTAATAATTTGAAATCTATATTTGTAAAAAAAATGATCTTTAAAAAAATTACAAAAGAAGAAACAAACACATTTGAAATAGGTGCAAATAAAATATGACTAGCAGTTGCATCTATAGGAGGTTCAAGGATTACACCAATAGAAAATTATATGTATGCTAATATGTTAGAGAGTACATGTTTGTGCATGGGTGCATATGTATTAAACAATTTATAATTAGTACTAAATAATGGAATGAAATAAGCTTAGACAAATCTAGATTTTTTCTTTAAAAAGATTGGGTATTATTAGTTCCTGCCGATAGGTGGGTTTATTATTGCAATCGATACATTTGCTTTATAATTAGACGCTTGGCCAATGAGATCGTGTTGTTTAAAATATTTTTGTCTTTTTCCTATAGTTTGTATTTTTGCTCAAATTATTTGAGCAAAAAAAAATGATTTTTCTCTTTTTCTATTGGTTTAAATAGGTAGATTTTTCATTTTGCATTAAGTAAATTAGGAAAAATCAGGAAAATTATAACATTATATATTGTGGCAAATATTTAATCGGGGGATACATGTAGTGCAAGTTTTGTCGGCGAGCTGGTGTGTACTGAAGTAGTGAATGCATGTTTAATGCATTAAGTGCAAACTTCACGATATGTGTTTGATAGCTGGTGTGTATGCAAACATACAATGCATAGTTAATCCATGAAATATGAGGCAAGTGCTATTTTTTTGCTTATTGTTTGTTTATTGTTTGTTGAGAAGCTTGTGTGGTCCTTTCAGATGCTTGCGATTCTGTGCAGTGCTTGAGCAAGGGTGGAGCTGAAGGAACAGTGTGCAATTGGTGAGTGGGCAGTTTGTTTGTTTTCCATTCTTTGAAATCTTAGGCAAGTGTTGGGTTTTGTTTGTGTTTAAATTATTGTTTGCTTATCGTTCGTTCAAAAGCTTGTGGGTTTTGTAGCTGTTGGTTGGGGTTTTCCATATTCATTATTCTGTAAGAGTGCAATGGTAATCAATGGCTTTGTTGTGTGTTTATGATACTTGATAGCTAGAAGAATTGCTTGTTGTTGGAAGGGCCAAGGGGGCAAGTGGGTACATCAAATTACATGTGCTTTGAGCAAGGTTTGTCAGACTGTGGGGGCATAAAATGAGGGGAGCTTGGAAAGTAGAATGTGTGAGATGTGTTGGAGGGTTGGTGTGTACAAAAGCAATGAATTGATAGTTAATTCATGAAATGTGAGGTGAGAGATGGGTTTTGTTTGTGCTTATTCTTGTTTGTTTGTTGTTTGTTAGAAAGTTTATGTTTTTAGCTTTTAGTTTTGTTCTTTGATTTTTCTTATTATGTGGTAGTGTACTGTTGGTGAGTGGCTTCTTTGTGTTTATGATACTTGGTTGGTTTTGTAAGGGTTAACAGGGAATGCTTGGTAAAATTTATAATGTTGGTCTATCTTTTTGCAATATATATTATCATTTGTTTATTGTTCATTGAAAAGCCTGTGGATTTTTTAGCTGTTGGTTGCGGTTTTGCATGTTCATTATTCTGTAGAAGTGCAATGGTCGACAATGCCTTCATTGTGTGTTTATGATACTTGATAACTAGAAGTATTGCTTGTTGTTAGAAGGGCAAGTGGTGGAAGTGGGTACGTTAAATTACATGTGCTTTGAGCAAGGTCTTGTGGACTGTGGGTGCAGTGAATGCACTAATTATGTGTTTACTGCTTGGGAGGTCAGTACGGTATGTTTAAAGCTTGGAAGGAAAAATGTGTGAGATGTGTTGGAGGGTTGTTGGGTGCAAAAGCAGTGAGCACATCATTTCATGAAATATGAGGCGAGAGCTGGGTTTTATTTGTGCTTATCATTGTTTGTTGTTTGTTAAAAATCTTGTGTGTTTTTAGCTTGGTCTATTCTTTTGAAAAATTTATTGTCGTTTGTTTTTCATTTGTTGAAAAGCCTGTGGCTTTTTTAGCTATTGGTTGTGTTTTTGCATGTTCGTTATTCTATAGAAGTGCAGTTGTAGTCAATGGCTTTTCTGTGTGTTTATGATACTTGGTGACTAGAAGTATTACTTGTTGTTAGAAATGCTAGCGGGGGAAGAGGGTACATTAAATTGCATGTGCTTTGAGCAAGGTCCTATGGACTATTAGGGCAGCGAATGCATTAATTATGTGTTTATTGCTTGAGTGGTTAGTATGGTATGTGGAAAGCTTGCAAAGAAAAATGTGCAAGATGTGTTGGAGGGCTGGTAGGTGCAGAAGAAGTGGGCACATAGTTAATTCATGAAATGTGAGGCAAGAGCTCAGTTTTATTTGTGCTTATTGTTGTTTGTTAAAAAGCTTGTGTGCTTTTAGCTTGGTTTTTTTTTTGACAAAATTTATTATTGTTTGTTTATTGTTCATTGAGAAGCCTATGGGATTTTTATCTATTGGTTTCGGTTTATGCATGTTTTTTATTTTGTTGAAGTGTAGTGGTCATCAATGGCTTTGTTGTGTGTTTATGAGAGCAAGGTCTTGTGGACTGTGGGGGCGGTGAATGTGTTAATTATGTATTTATGAGAGCGAGTTCATAGTTAATTCATGAAATATGAGGCAAGAGCTGGGTTTTATTTGTGCTTATTGTTGTTTGTTTGTTTTTTGTTAAAAATCTTGTGTTTTTGGCTTGGTCTATTTTTTTGCAAAATTTATTGTTTTTTGTTTGTAAATCGTTGAAAATCCTATGGGTTTTTTAGCTATTGGTTGCGGTTCTGCATGTTCATTTTTCTGTACAAGTGCAGTTGTCGTTAATGGCTTTCCTGTGTGTTTATGACACTCGGTGACTAGAAGTATTACTTGTTGTTAGAAGGGCTAGCGGGGAAAGAGGGTGCATTAAATTATATGTGCTTTGAGCAAGGTCCTGTGGACTATTGAGGTAGTGAATGCGTTGATTATGTGTTTATTACTTGAGTGGTTGGTATGGTATGTGTTTATTGTTGGTGGATGCAAAAGTAGCGAGTGTATAGTTAATTCATGAAATGTGAGGCGAAAGCTGGGTTTTATTTGTGCTTATTGTTGTTTGTTAAAAATCTTGTGTGTTTTTAGCTTGGCTTTTTTTTCAACAAAATTTATTATTGTTTGTTTATCGATCATTAAAAAGCTAGTGGGTTTTTTAGTTGTTGGTTGCTTGTTTGCATGTTCGTTATTCTGTAGAAGTGTAGTGGTTGTCAATGGCTTTGTTGTCTATTTATGGTACTTGTTAACTATAAGTATTGGTTGTTGTTAGAAGGTGGCGGCATTGAATGCATTAATTATGTGTTTATGATGTTTGGTTGCTATTACAAGGGCTAACGTGAAATGCTTGGAAATATTTATCATGTTGGTCTATTTTTTTGCAATAATATCATTGTTTGTGTGGCTGAGGTTTATGAATAATGTATTATTTGTCATGGACTGTGGTCATTTGTTTAATTTGTGTATCATTCATCAAATTATGCTTTAGTGTACTAAACTAGGTCATGAGCATAATTTTGCTTGTTTATGCATGAATACTTTTTTGAACTTTTGCAAGGGAAGGATTTCACAAATTTCTTTTTTCCCATTGAGGGGTTGCATTGTTTTATTGATACGCTTGTGAGCTAACTCTTGTTACTCTTGGGTTCATTTTTAGCTCCATGGTTTTAGTTTTGTGAAAGCATTCAATGAACTCAATTTATTGAGTTGTAGTCATGAGTTAAACTCTTGTAGAATTAGAGTCGAACATAATAGAGATATCTAATTTTTTACTTGAGCCTCAACAGATCTAGGATAGGGTTTTTCCATCGATTTATATTAGAGTTGTGAATTTATGAAGAATGTTAAAGTGGATTTTTTTGCTAATTTTGTGACTCCCACTAGAAGTTCCTTATTTTTGTTATAGGTGTGTGGTGGGATTTTGCTCTATGTTGTGTGTCTAAATGTTGCACTCTGGTCAAGTGGTGGCCAATGGTTCGGAAAGAATTCTCAAGAACCTATATTTGTCGCCTCCTTCTTTGATTAGGTTTTTATAATATTTTCCTGTTCAAGAAGTAAAGATATGCACACCATCTATTCACAAGATGCTTCTTTTACTTAAAGTATTCTTGCTTTGGTAAACATATTTTTCAATCCGTAGGGCTTTGGGACTTCTCTTTAGTGTATATAAATAGAGATGCTAATGCTTGAGAATAGGGTTTAATGTTCAAACTATGTTTTAATACCTACACAAGCCTAGACCGGGTCGTGTAAGTCATAGCAACAGTGTAAAAGTATATAAATCACAGTGTTGAGCAAGATTGAGTAGGAATCCGGGATTAAACAGTGTATGCTTTAGTCTCTTATGGATATAGTAAATTTATATTGGAAGAAAGAATATAGAAATAACACCAAAGAGATTTAGAGTTTGTCTTTTTTCATTAGGGGCATTGAGTTTATTGTTTTTGTTTGTGCATGTGTAGGAGAGGGAAATGCATGCAAAATGGTTGGCTCATGTATGTTCTTTTTCACTATTAGTCTGTGACTTCATTATACTTTCTAGTAGCAGTTGATTAAATTATCTGACGACTAAGAATACTAGATTGTCAAGGAATACACTGTAAAACAATAAATGCAAGGTTTTCTATATTTTTAATGACAGCCTTCATTGTTTTCACTAACTATTTTGTGTTTGGTTTTCTTCTTGTAGTCACCACTGCGCTTCAATCTGGTTAGGTATACAACTCTACATAATTGCAATAATTTCATTGTTTAGATTCAACATCCTTCAAATCATTGCTAGAATACTCATTTGAATTAAATAGTTTTTAGCTGTTGGATACAACTTGAATTTGATTCCTTTGTTTTTTCTTTATTGTACCTGGTGATGACATGCACTAGTTTCTGTTTGCTAGAGTCTACTTTTAAAAAACTGTATCTTGCTTTTGCCATATAGTTGTGGTATGAACATAGCAATCTTCAGCTAGAATATTAGGGATAAGGTTAGATGTTGGAGCTACCATTTTATCCCTTATATAATTATATTTGAAGTTGTATTAATTAAAAGAAGGTTCTACCTTGATAGTAATAAATTAGAACTGATTCCATTTGTAGAATACAACAATAGATAACAAAGCACAATTATCAATGCTCGTTACAGAAAATAAAAGCTAGTATAAAGTGAATTTTCATAAATTAGGAGCCCCACGTTTTAAACCTGCAAATTCTCAGTTGAAATTGATGGACTGGGTTGAAAGTTTCTCCCACCAGCTCAGGGACTTTAAGTTTTATGTCTATGTGGCAACTTGCATGATTTTTCAGTATTCTAAACTTCAACAAAGGTCTAGACCATCTGTTTACATATAACTCCTATTATTTCTCACCTCGAATGTCTCCCCACAAAATAATTAGAAAATATATGATTAAGATGACTTTCCAAGACAAGGCTCCTAAATTTTCTCATAAGCACCTATTAAGAAATTTACACTAACACTGAAGACTTTGTCATTGACAAAATTTAGGGATAAAAGGACTTGGAGACACCAAGGGAAAACCTTATATACCTATATAGTTATGACATAGGTGTGGGCTATCTAGTTCAGTGGACATGCTAATACATTTTCTTAGCCTAGTTATGCTAAACACAAATGGAGCTGAAGTAAACTTCCTATAGAATTTGTGCAGGAAGCCCATAGTCTAGTCAATGCAAGCTCATGTTTACAAAATTTGGGGCTATTCTTCAAGGGGTAGCTCAAATAAGGTATAGGGAGCTTGATGCAAAATTTTAGTTCAAGGATTTACAAGAATTTCTTAAGGCATTTGGAGAGACATTCATATCCACACAGGAATAAACATACCTACCAAGAACTCAGGAATATCAGAAAAGCTTTGGTTGAGCCCATTATAGAATATGATACATGAACAAAAGGATTGTTGACTACACCTCAATATCAAAGTCCCAAGATTTAAAGTTAATTAATTTTTCGTCAGTTTTTATGGAAAGATTTATGTGTCAAATGACTTGTTAATGTATTGAACCATAACATATGGTGGTATCATGTAAATCATAATTTCTTGTTGATGCCTCTATCATGGAGAATAACAATTGGTAATAATTCTCCAATTACCATGTAAATTGTATAGATGCCTATTCAGTCAGATATGCCTTCTCAATCATTATGAATTATCAAGCATCGTTGTACTAGTGATTGTTAGTGCACAATCATCATTAATTCAAAGAAATGGACAACACTAATTAACAAGGCCTTTTAGTGCAATATCAACTAAAGATGCTCAACTCTTACAACTTTCTGACTTTGTACTAGCCTCATTCCTCACTAGTTGGTTGTTTTTCATATGTTAAGATGTTGTCGAACAATATTTGTCCACATGTACAAGAGCTTCTAATGCTCAAATAGGTTTCAAAGCAATATATATCAATGACAATTATACCCCCTCCATTTTTGTGAGTAATTACTTGTATAAATTACTAACACAAAAATATTTAAATGTCAACATGACTATGTTGTCGAGTCTTCATTATGTTATCAAAAATCCCACATTTACAATAAAGGCTCCTTCATAAAGGCTTCTCAAGCCCCTTTGAGACATAGGAATGGCCATGGGGCCTTCAAATGCTACTATATGGTAAACTTGCCTTCTACGATTACTTCTATTTTGTAATAATTATCAAAACCATTCATAAGTCATCCCTTTTTAGCTTCCTCCAAAAGATTTTCGCCTCCAGGAAAAAATCCCATGGTATCATAAAATCACACAAAAAAATGTTTAGATTACTATATGTATAGTGACATAGTGTTTTTCACGTCGTTGAATGTCCATAATTATGATGAGGGTTCCTTCTCAAGCTGACATAGTCTTCATTTATACCATCGAACTCCCACATTTATTACAAGGATTGTTCTTTGTGGCTTATTAAGTTGCTTTGAGGCCTAGTAATGTCAACTGGCCCTAAGGTATGGTTGTCTGTCCATTTTGCCTATAGCCTTCATAAACATATCTAAGGGTAAACTCAGACTGGCTACTTTTAAGGAGGAATATTTCTAGTCTCAGATGAATGAATGAATGAATGTTTTTAATCATGTCCACGAGGCCAAACAGCCTATGGGACCCACAGATAGCAAGCGAAGAGATGTGAACCCCAAAAAAAATGCAAAAACCTATGTTTCTTTTTCTTTCTGCATCTTGGATCTTCTGCTGTGTATCTTGATCAGAAAATATGCCAACCCTATTATCTTCTCTTCTTCAAACAAATCACCCAAGTTGTTCCCTTTTAATGTCTCAATATAATTGATCTAAATGTCCTTGTAAGCTGAACATTCCCTGATGTAGTGCCATTCTGTCTCAACCACTTCTTGAGTGCAATATCTACACCTTCTGTCTGCCCATTCCTCTTTAGGTATCATCCACCTTCCGGTCTCACATCTAAGCTGGTGCGAACTTGTTCTAATCTGAGCTATCAATATTTTTGCTTTCCATTTTATTTCCATTCCGATGTAGGTCTTTTGTGTATGGTCATGTGTAGGGTTAAAATGTTTGACATAGTATTCCTTCTTCCTCCCAAGTGGCCCTTTCCAAATGCTTTCTTTGAATTTTCCTTGCACACACCTTTTTATTTCCCTATTGACATTTGGACACTCACTTATGCTAATACCCCACTTGCTCATCCATTTGATATTCTGTTTCATCCACGTGCTCTTTCTTCTATCTAATTTTTCATTTGCTGCCATTTTTGGCCAGCGATGAGTCTCCATGTTATCTAGTCTTCTTAGATAGCTTAGCAACCGAAACATAGCAAATGCTTCAATAGGGAAAGCCCCAGCCTCAGCTAGAACAATCTCGTAAGGGACAGTAGATGGAGAGAGGGCCTAAAAGTTTGCAACAAGGGCTTACAATTTTTTATTTCTACGTGGCAACCTTCATGCAGTCTAATTTTCTTGATAATTTCTCTCCAAAATAATTATGGGTAATCGGATAGTCCTAACAACCTGTAGCTGTGTGGAAAATTCTATATCCATAAGACCATGCACCCGGAAAAGGCTCCTAAATTTATTCAAAAGAAGTTTGGCCACATGGGACAGGTAAAACATACCTAATTAATTGGGGAAGTTCATATATTTATCATCATGAAACATTTCACAGAATAACTAATAACTAGTTAAATTTGTTTGAGTTGTATTAGTTCTCATTAAAAGGGCCCAACTATCCAAACGGTTGAACTGCAACTAATGTGCCATGACAAGACATATAAAGCTATCATATTTGCAATCCAAGTATAAACTAATCTGAATAGTCCATACATATATACACACACATAAACTCTTGCAAGCTCTAATGCATATATTACATATGTCAAGCTATATGTTGGCTTTTTAGTCTAATAGGCATGTAAGCTTTAAAGGTTCATGGGTACTTTGAAAGACAGTGGTGGTGGGAACTAGGAAGCAAGTGTGAGTGAAGCTTTTACGCTCAGAGTAATGGATTCCTTTAAATCACTACTCATGAAAGGGATGGATTATTGAAGGAATGACTCAAGTATTAAATCCTCTTTACAATACAAACTGAAGAATGATTACTAAAATACAATTCAAAGCATAAACATACAAGCTAAAAAAGCTACCTTGGCGTTAGAATATATCTCTGCAAATTTGAAGGCCACACCCAAACACCCATATAGTTTTGAGAGCTTAGAGACAACTTCCACAAATTGAGCCACCTTCAGATCATTGTCATTGACAATGCTTGACAATTTTTGAAACACATCTCCAATCGTATGCAGTGGTTTCTCCATATGATCTTGATCTTGTACTTTCTCTACTCCCATTTTTTATTGAAAGACTAATTAATTAAAAAGAGGTTGGAAAAATGTCTTCCTTCAAAAATATTCCACTCAAACTAATTAGGAAGACCTTTGACAAATGCCTTCATGTTAAAAAATCTATTCTAAAATTGATTAACTAAGAAGAGCTTGAGAAATGTCTTCTGCTGAAATCTTGGTTTTAAAATTAATTTTCTCGGAAAGGCTTCCTTCTAAAAAAATCGTTGTAAAGTTACAAGAAGTTTTGAAACACCCAATCTACCACTGAACCACAACCCTTACACCCCTGCATATATATTGTCAAACCAAGTTATTTATATTTTTTCCCATTTTTGGCGGTGGCCAACTAGCTTTATCACTTCAAAACACAATGCCTAGGCATAAGGTGTTTGTTTTGCACCACAAAACAAAAACTCTCTAAAACCTTATCAAACTCAAGACCAACTACCTTAATCGAGCCCTTCATTTACTTCAGTAAAGAAGTGGGACTGGGCAAAAACAAAAAAACAAATCTTTGATCGTGTACTTGAAAATCAAGAGAGTCAGAAGGGCACCAAACATAAGTAACCTGAGATAGTTTTCTCAAATCCCAAACTTGCATTTTAGAAATTAGCAAATGATAAGAACCCCTTTCAAAAACTCAAAAACTCATCTCTTAATTTATTTAAGGAGTTTTATTTTATTCACATCATAAAATTTGAATAAAAACTTGAAGCTTCGATGTGTGTAAAAGAAAAAAAACATTGTTATAATGCTTTTATGGAGGAGAAACAACCTCAGATCATTGAGAGTTGAGAATTCCAGAGAAACATCCAACAAACTTTAGAAAACAAAAATACCAATGTAATCTTCGTGCCAGACAATCCTGACATGTCTTTATAAACAAGATATGCACTTAGGTAATGCATATATTATGTAAATATGACTTTGAGTGCAATGGGGTGGAATGGACACACCTAATTAAGCCTCCTTTTTCTAACATGCAACAATCCCCCATCTACATCCAAGGAAGGAGAAGCACCATTTAGTCTCCTTTGTGGAGAAGAAGACATCCCTGAATCCGGTTCCGTGCTTCCTATCTGTATGATGGCATTTGTGTTTGATATGGAAGGCCTCTCCTTTGACACAACAATCCTAGTTGACCCTTCAATAGCTTTCTCCTCCACAGGGGCATTAGTGTTGTTACTAACGGGATGTGCATTTGAATTTCTAGACATTGCACATTTTAGATACCAGCAAATGGAGAATCCCTATGCTCTTGAGATTAGTGCAGATAGAATGCACATGCATATGTTTAACAGTCGATTATGCACACAAACTTGCAATCGAATGAAATTGTCCACAGTGTAAATGGACGCATGTTCCTAGACATGAGAAAAAGAGCTTTGAATAGCCAAAATGACAGGCGTAAATCAAGATTATACAACCTTTGCCAGCATCCTCCACGATAGCTTTCCATGTAATTCATCGAAACATTGCCTCAAAATGTGGGAGGCTATTTTATTTTATTTCTTTCAAAATAACTTTAAGGTTTGTCCTATCTAAAAACAATAAGAAATGTAATTTTATTATCGTAGTTACCAATCTCTGTCAGATTTGGCTCAGATCCTTTTAGGCCTGAATTTGTCATACACACCCGAATTCACCCAATCCAATCAAACAAATTTAATTTTCTTTTCTAATTAAAATTTTGATTCTCTGCAAAAGCACAAACAAGATAATTTTCCTTGCTCAACCCATCAATTAAATTTTCCACAAGTTTATCATATATTATTTTTTAATTCATTAACATTTTTTTTCTGAACCTAACTTTCTAGAAATCTTTTCTAGAATTCCACATTTTCATATTTTTCCCCTTCTATACAAGTATGCATGTTTCTCCCATATGAGATAATTAGTTACAACTCCATTACTCGTGGCGTTTAGTGGCTTCAAGCCTATATCCATCATTCATGCATAGTCACACAGAGTGCTTTGTCTAGCTAAGCCACATCACACTTTATAGTTGGTGTTATAGTAAGAAAAAACTAGACCATGCAAGCTTTTGATTACGTGGCTTAATGAAGGAATATTGATTTAAATTTTTATTTCTCAAACTTAATAGTATTTAAATATAACTAAATATAACATTATCATATGTGCGTTAAATTCATCTAACAGTAAATTATATAATATAATTATATTTTATTAATATATATATTATATTATTATTATATATTGTATATTATATTCTACAGTTAAAATTATTAAATATAAATATAAAAGTATTATAATTATAAAATTATTATACATAGATTTATTATTTATATTTATCAATTTATCTTGTTAGAAACACTTACTTCACTTCAAGCAAACACTCATATGGTAAAGCTTAAAACTCCATTTCCCATTATGGCTTGGCGTCTAGATCTTTTTTTTTTTCTGATGCCAAATTTTTATTTAAAAAGTCAAGCATACTTCTAAGTTTCTCTCCTTATGCTTCTATTCCATTTATAATGAGGTGATATTTGTGATTATTATTCCTTATATTGGCTACAGTTTCTGAGATATACTAGTATTAAATGTATGTGATATCAATTGCATGTTTTATTTATTTTACTGTCTTTGTAACTGTTCTTGGCGGATTGGGACAAAAGGCATTTTTTTATAAACCAAATTATGGATTTTCATTACAAAGCTATATTACTAGTTTGGGTTTAGAGCTCTAGTTCAACAATTCTCCCACTTTTTCGCCCAAGTTTCTTACGGCTAGTATGTATATAAAGAACCATAATTTCAACAAATAATAGACATTTTCCACCTTTTCATAGATAATGGCCCAAAAGGATTGTAATTTGCAAAAATGGTTATCTGAATATGTAATTTGATTGTTATTTGCAAAAAAAGCTTATCTAAATATGTAATTTGTTTGCACAGATGAAGGAGATACAATACAAAATGTCAAATTAATACAATGCAGAATGTGATGCTTCAACATGAAAAATGCTCCATCAACTTTCAACTACCAATGACTTGATACTTGTTGTTTTTGATATTATGTATTAAATTGTACATTTTGATAATCAAGGAATGGCGAATGAGATCGTGCTCCATCAACTTTCAACTACCAATGACTTGATACTTGTTGTTTTTGATATTATGTATTAAATTGTACATTTTGATAATTAAGGAATGGCAAATGAGATTGTATTGTTTAAAATATTTGTCTTTTTACTATAGTCAAGATTTAAGCACATATTTTTTGTGCTTGAAAATTACGGTTTATCTCTTTTTCTATTGGTTTGAGTAGATCAATTTTTCATTTTTCATTAAGTAAATTAAGAAAATAGGGGGGCATTATATATTGTGGAAAATATTTAATCGGGAGATGCATATTGTGTGAGTTTTTGGCGGGAAGTAGTGAATTTGAAACTTTAGACTTATCACTAATATTTTGATCTTTTATGTCTTACATTTCCACTCTAAACATTATTATCTTTACAGATAAATATGTTAACTATATACTTTTGTACAAACAATTATTCATATTCTTTAACAAGCACACAAAAATTTAGTACAAACTTCCACCATCTACACTTTGCTAATTCGAACAATTTCTAAATGACATTGACTTTTAAGCGTTCCCAAATAGTTAAACTTATTCATGTTAATCAAATCACAAAATTGTTTGTAAAATTGTCAAATTATTTTCCAAAACTAATTGAATGCATAATCACAAAAAACAATTAATAATGTTCACTCATGCAAACTACATTTTCTACTTATTTAAAAAAAAATTAAGTTCTAACTTGTTTTTCTGAATAACTAGTAATAAATTATTTTACATTCACAATAAAATTGGTATTTTTAAAACGTCTTTGCACATTACCAACTACTTACTTTCTAGAATATTTAGTACTCTCAAACTATTTGTTAATTTTCAAAATGCATGTAATTATTTGCCAATGGTCTATAAATAATTTTATCAAGCACAATATTCATTTATTAATTATACTAATTACTATTACATTACAAATCGATTAGTTTATTTTCAAAACAAGATTGATATTAATTAACATATTTTCCCAAAGTGATGACCACTTATTTTCTAAATTATTTAGACGTACTCACTATTTCTTCGATAGGTTGATATGATTTGATTTAAAAAATTTGTTTCCTACAACTTCAATAATTCTGTAATTTAAGAATGCACGAAATATTTAGCTATTCAATTTTTCATTTTTGCATTCAATACAAAACTCCTAAAAGCTATTCACCAAGAGGTGGGTACACGACACATTGCCTCTGAAATATTTGCATGCAAATTTTAAACATAAAACAATACAAATGAAAGTTGCCATTCAATTGAAAAAAACACTATGAATGAAATAGAATGTTCCATCTAATTGACCAATCAAAATGTATGTGGCAAAGATTTTAATATTAAATGACATGACAGCTGATTTACAACTCAACAATAATTTAGAGCGACTTGTTTTAGACTCAAATCACTATATGTAACCTATCAATTAATAAATGAGAAGTAAATAACAAATATAAAAATATAAAAAGTAAATATAAATATAAAAACCAAAATATCATATAATATAATACTATGAAACTGGAAGATTCTTACGCGTCATCTATCTTCCTCTTGCTGATATCCGAGTCATTAAACAATGAGAGACACGTTACGTGTGGCCGCAAATTCCGCGTTTCGCACGTGTCGGTACGGTTGGACCTTACTGGAAGTCAGCGCGTCCATAACACCAACTCATGGAGCTAAAACACCGTTTAAAACAAGCGGCCTATAAACATCACCGGGGAATTCTTCGAGATATTATTATTCGTATTATTGAGTTAGAGCAGATAAAAAGTTTTCCTATACGCATCTTGCAGCTTGAAGATTCTGCTACAACTAGAAGTTGGAAGATATAAGCATTTCTCGAACTATGTCTGGCTACCCACAAAACCCTTATGGAGCTACCCCGCCAAATAAGTATGGCGGAGCCCCTCCTCCAAACCAGTACGGCGCCCCTCCTCCGAACCAGTACGGAACCCCTCCACCAAACCAGTATGGAGCTCCTCCACCAAATCAATATGGAGCTGCTGCTCCCCCTCCCTCTGGGCAATATGGACAAAACCCGTATGGACAGGGCCCTGCTTATCAAGCCCAATCATACCCCAGTGCCCCTCCTTATGGAAACCCCGCTGCTCCTTCCTATGGGTATCCACCTACTCAGCAACAACCATTGTTTGCACCAGGTACAGACCCAGAGATTATAAGAGCCTTTCAAGCTTATGATCAGGATGGCAGTGGATTCATTGATGACAAGGAGTTGCAGAAAGCTCTCTCCACAGCTGCCCAGTCGTACAGCATCAGGACAGTTCACCTTCTCATGCTTAACTACAACAACAACAATTCCACTAAAATAGGTCAATCATCTTGCTTTTCATTTGTTTTTATTGATTAGTTGAGTAAAGGGCGGCATACGAATGGAATCATAGTTATATATTCTTCATCGCACTCTGTTCTTGGAAGTTAGTTAAACCTATT
The DNA here is from genome assembly GCA_007258455.2 of Sequoia sempervirens. Taxonomy (NCBI): domain Eukaryota; kingdom Viridiplantae; phylum Streptophyta; class Pinopsida; order Cupressales; family Cupressaceae; genus Sequoia; species Sequoia sempervirens. The sequence goes on along the minus strand of VDFB02052552.1, from coordinate 8,539 downwards.
GGGTGAGGTAAACCTATTTGGTGAACCATTTTACTCTCAGATCCGTATGGTTTGCTGATGATGGTTACTATCTACTGAATGGGACCCCTTAAGGGGTTACTTCGAATTGCTTGTTATACTATTATTGCATCCATATAAGAGCTTGGAAATTAGGTTTTCCGCTTTTTTTTGGGTGTTTGTGAGGAATCAACAGATTCTATAATTTTTCTCAGGAATGACTTTTGGCTCCTCATCTTATGATCCATATGGTTTATCGATAACGATGGTTTCTATTCATTGAGTGAACCCATTAAGAGGGTTACTTCATTTTTCTTTATCATATTATTCTCGATGTAAAACAAACCTGGGACTGAGGTCTAAGTAGATATTTTTTAAGTGTCCGGAAGGTTTCAGAACCATACACTTTTTAAAATAGAAAAAGTGTATTCCATCTTCTGTGATAATATGATTGCATATTTTACACGTTCTACCTTCCTGGCCTATATTACAAGTTGTTCATATTCCGCATACTTTACTGATAGGAGGGCGCACCCATTTGCTTAGCAATAAACCTCGGCATCGTCACCTCCATGATGCATATTGCTAACTAATGTGTAGCACCACGAGAGAATTACTTCATCATACTGCATTTGCTATCCTGTAAAATCTTGGCAGCTTTAATCTTTCTAAGTAGTTAACAGAGCTTGTAAGCAATCGGGGTTCCTACTAGTTTGTCTAAGTTATAAAGACCGTACTAATGGAGTTAAGAGTTATATGTTCTACACGACACCCTGTGATTGATAGTTTTGCACAACCATTGGCTCAACAATGACCCTCGGCACCTTCACCTCCAGGATCCATATGATGATCATCATTCACTACTTGGTAGCATAGATTATCCAGAAGGATACCCAGATACTTCGCTTGATTTCTCATACTATTTCTTCTCCAAAAATAACCATGTTTTTGATGATTGTTTGATCTTCATTAAGAATAGTGTTTCTCTGAGTTTCTGGGATGGGGGATGAGGTTTCAGGGATACCAAATTCTTTACTAAATATTGGGGATGGCTAATAAAATAGTATAAAAAATTTAATAGTTCAAATATAAAATTAAAAATAGCTTAAAGTAAGTGAAAAGAAACAAATCCAATAATACATTTGACAATCATAATGATATAAATGATAATGTGATTTGTCAATCTTATTTATAATTTTATATCATTAAAAGTTGCAAAATTTGAAAGCATGAATGAGCCGAGAATCACAACTACACTCTACATGCTCTTAACCTATCTTTTGTGAGTGTACATCGTTCTGGAATGACTGATGAACAGAATGTTGTAATCCTAATTGTAGAATCAGTGACCACAATGCTGTTCTAGCATTATACTGACCATTTGATATAGCAACTGAACATGGGGAAAGGGAGTTGGTATAATTGCATGATAAAATGTAGACAGAATGCAAGGACATCTGCTTATAGGGCACATTTTGAGCTGTAAGGAGATATGAAGGAAGTTTTTTTGTTTGCAAATTTCTCTACAACAATAATGATTTGTGGGCATATAGTTTTAATTTCTTAAGTTTTAACAATGAAACCTTTGAACATGGCATCCACAACTGCATATATGTGGCTATGACTTGTGTGATGGTCAGAGAGGGAAAAACAAGCTTTCAATGAGAGAGATGAAGATTTTGATTTTAGTTACACTGTAATATCCCCAAATAGGGATAATAGAAAAACAGCGATATCTCCAAAAATATGCAATAAAAATTTCTGATATTATATTTTCAAATAAAAAAACCCTTCAACAAACTCAGATCTGAGCTCAAAATATTTTTCTGATATTTTTGCAATTTTTTAGGAATTTTTGAAAATTTTTGAATATGAAAAAGTTGCAGAAAATCCACTTAACAACCCCAGAAATTTCAGAAAAGCATTACTATGTTTCCTCTTAAAATTTCAAAGTTTTAAACCAAGATAAATATGCAGATTTCTAACACCCAAAAATACGTCAAAATGGTTCAGAATTATTTCCAAACCCTAGCCGACCTTCAAAATGGCGCTAGGTATATTTTATATGCTCCTCAGTAGCCGTCCACCAATAACTCAGAAATTGACGATTTGCAGCTGTATTCCAGATCTGAGTCTTCAGCATTGAGATTCTCCTCTAATTTGGCCTCCAAACCTGATGAATACTTGTAGCCCAGAAAAATAATGTGCTAAGGTTTCACAAACTGGAGTTGTTCCACCGAAGCACACTCTTCCAACTAGGGAGAGCCCATATTTCTCACTGAAATCAGGGATACTTAGAGTTTCAATCCTCAAGCCAAGTTGCAGCAGCAATAAACAGAAAACTTCATCACATAATGCCTAAATGTCTTGCCTTCATCTCCTTTTAAAGGCTCAGCTGGATCTTCTAGAAGAATCCAATGTACCTTCAGGTTATAGTAAAGCACTTTATTAAATAAAGTGATGTTATAATATTTAATAAAGTGACTTATAATATTTTATTATTTTTTATTTGTCATTTTAAGTACATGAAAAGGGGACAACTTAAGTCCTTTGGCTAGGAAACTCTTAAGTTGTCTAAAAAGACATGCCCATAACTTGAAATAGACATGCACACAATTTAAGAATATAATTTAGAACAAGCCAAAAACTCATCTTACCCAATGATGCTCTACATCCTCTTCCTCTTGGGTAATCCAAGGAAAGGACAGCCAATCTGCAGTTGATTTGAGTTGGGGACATTACATACACTGTTTGACATAGGAAGGTCACTATCAGCGGTTGGACAAGCCTTAGATGCCAATAATGAGCCACTGCAGAAAACTTCTAGAAGCTCCTGTGGTTAGTAAGCTCCAAAATGAAAGAACATAAAAACATGTTCTCATCTCTCATAAATCAACTTAATGCTTGCCTTCATTATTCTTGCATTCAGAGAGGCTATGCCGACCCTTAAACTTTGGAAATACAGAAACGCCAGTATATCTAGCTTCAGCCCTGAAGTATATAATGTATATTTCAAGAGTAACCTTGATTCACTTTCTGAAAAATATATGTAACTTTTTGGCCTAAATGAAATATTTTGCGTGCTTTACTGGTTGTGTTGTGATATCACTCAATAAGCTTTTAACATTTGTCTATATCCCGGGAAAATGGTTGCATTGTATTTATAATTGTTGCCTTCCATTTTATCATCCACTGCATCTGATTTTCTCCTCTGGAAATATTTATTATTGCACTGCTAGAACTGGTTTCAACAGTCACGGTATCCATTTTAATAAGGGAAGCAGTGTGGGAGTTGTGTTCTTTGTTCCAGAAACTGATCAATACATTATTCCTTACAATGAGTTCATGCATCATGCAGGGGAGAAACAGTGTGCATTGAAATGGGGATGTTCCAGGAAACTTATCCCAAATTGGGTTCATGTACCCTTTTCCCATAAGATTCTGGGATGTTCCATAAGCCCATTTTCCATTTCATGTGTGCTTAGGGAAATAACATAGGGAAATGAATTATAATATATTAAGGGTGTTATATCATAAAGAACCACTTCGGTGTTTATAAAATGAACGCCCAGGTTATGGGGCCTTTTGTGTTATGTAATAAAGTTTTATTCTCTTAAAGTGGCTTCGGCCAAAGGATTGTGAATGGGGTTCTTTTGGAGGGAAAAGAAAAGAAGTTGAAGTTGTCTTATGGAGGCAAAGCTGGGCACTGAAGTCCCTATTTAATCTAAAGCCAATGATCAAAGGTGGTATGCTTGTTTTATCAATTCATTCCCTCAAATGGATTGGACATCTTGTTCGTCTATCACTGGAGATTGGAGGATAGAAACCCCCTGATTTCCATAACTGGGTTAGTGGATGGAAACCCTTGATTCAGACTTGTGCAATTCCACACAGGCATTATGTTTGAGCTTCAACGATTTGCTGATTGAATGACAGGTTTTCAAGGCAGAGGTCATTGTTGGGGATGGCATTCTTAAGTGCCATTGCTGCTGGCACAAGGCGACTGCTAATAGCACCATTCTTTTCTGTTTGGCGGTTCCTAAAGCACCTATTTGTTTAGGCAGCTACTTTAACGCCTAGGGTTTGAAATTCTAATGTGGCTTCTTTAGCACCATTTGCTGCTGTTGTTCTTGTGAGTTCTGCTAAAAACTGATTTGACTGTAAGTTGAAATCACATCGAATAAATAGGAGTAATCGGTTATTGTGGCTTGCTGTGTCAATTGTTCACTTTTGAAATGGGTTTGTAATTCATTTCTGCATGTTATATTGAGGATAATATCCGTTGCCGTAGTTCTGATTTTTCAATGTAACTCAGAATTACAGACATTTGTATTGAGTGGGTCTTAATCAAATAGGTATCATATAATATTCCTATCAGGGATATTACAGAGATGTTCCCACAAGACAGGAAATAGAGATGGGGAGTGGACATTCTATCCCTGTTTCATCTGTCTCGAAGACACCCCTAAACTGGGACATGTCAGAAATATTCCCTGGGTTGCATCCTGGGGCCACACTGATTAGCAGTAACTGGGTTCGTAACTTTTCAAAGTCATACAGACAATAGTTTCATTATAGGTAGAAAGTCCTTTCCACCATGAATGTTGATGTTATTGCATATTTTTGCATTGCTCTATCATCCAAGATTTTGCTTTTTAGGCTTCCACAGTACCTGCATTGGGTTCTATTCTTACAGGCTGTGGCAGGAGCTGTCCATCTTTTGGACTTGTTAAGGAGAAGTCATCAATAAGTGGTTTAATATGTGGCACATTAATTTGTTCATTTTTAAGTTATCAAAGGTTGAAAGTACTGCTTTGATTCACATGAGAGGATCTAGATTCCTCTGTACTAAGGTTTCTAGACATTAAGTTTTCACTTTAAATTGGAAGTGCATTAGGAGAAATTTTTGTATTGTGGATTAGGTGAGCCTGTATATCAAGTGAGCTTACTGTGGTTCTTGTTATGTATGGATGCAGGACCAAAAGAGTTCACAGCCTTGTGGCATGATCTCCAGGCATGGCGGGTAAGTTTCATTTTTATCAAGACTATTTGTGCTTTATTAAGGCCATTTTGCTCTGTTGTATATGGAAACTAATGTATTTTGAAACATATTCTGTGCTTTGACGGTTACATATGGGGCTTCATTATTTCATATCCCATTCAAATTCCAGTTTAGGCATTTTGGGCACAAATTGTGACTGTGATACTTGAAGTACAGGAATTTGACCTTTATTCCTTATTGGTATCGCTTTAAAATCATATTCTGGGTATTTCGTTGTTACTTTCAAATTTATGTTGCATCTGCATTCCAGGTATGAGTGGGTTTCAGAGGAAGATTCATGTTTAAGGGGCACCAAAGCATGGCATGCTATATGCACATGCCATGCAGTGTTTGTTAGTGTTTGATACTTTAGTCATAAGTGTCCAGCTAGTCAAAGAAAAACTGCCTTTCTCTTACTTAGGAGTATTTACTTGCAGTTATTCTAGTTTTATATTTTAAGGACTTTTAAAATCCCAAGCTTGCTAGGCACAGATCTCAAGTACCAATCCACAGGGTTCAGAATGCCCCAGTTCAAAGTTTGCTGCCGAGAAACTCTCCAGGATGCACTGATAATCAGATCAGGCGATCTCAGTGTTCCAGGAGTTACACTTAATTTGAGGAGGACTTGCCCAAACCTTGCAAATGGTAAAGGCCCAATATTCTCCACTGCATACTTGTCAAAGAGTATTTGCACTACAAGAATGGGCTTTGGTTCAAATATATTTAATTTGATACTTGTTTCCACTCTGAATGCCAGAAAGATGCGAAATGGGTGATAAGAAACGTTAGTATAGTAGCAATGCACTTGAAATACCTGCAAGTAACCTCAAGTAATCATGACCTGCATGTTTGGCAAGCCTTTTGCCAAGTTTTCCTGAGTTACTTAAAAAGTGGTTTTGATATATATATATATATATTTGCCATTTTTTACACTTGGAGACAAAAAATACTGAGCAAAGGTAGACTGAATATTTTTGGTATAGGTTTAGGGGTAGGGTATTTTCAATTTTCTTTAAGTTTTACTATGAATATATTTCTTTTAGAAGTTAAATTTATAACCCCAATGAGGGTGAGGGTTTAGGTGAAAAACACAAGGCCGCACCTAAAATAATAGGGCTTAAACGCATAAAGTTTCCACAGTCCATGACAATCAAGAGAGCTATTTTTCTGTATTGAAACTGTGTCAGTTTTTTATATCAACCTGCTGTATGACTTTTTATACTTAGTATTTTTATAATGTATAATAGTATTTTTATCTACACACACTATATTTGATGTGAAATAACATACTAAGTTTTTTTCTTTGTTTTTAAACTAGAACACTGTTATTTAGTTCCTGAGTTTTTGCTGATTTTTTTCACATTTTAAATCAGGGTAAGTGAATTCCATTTATACTCTTACAACATCATGTCAATGCCATGAAAATGGAATGCTACAGAACTGAAGTTTTGTTTTTAATTTGCAATCTCTATGAAAGTCCATATAATAGTAAACATGGTGGCCCGATGCTTTCATTCATCTAGCAGTAAATTTATGTTGCGCATGTTGAAAGATTAACTAGCCATCCCACTACAAATATTGACTTACAACAATAATGTGAGGAACCTAAGGAGGTCCTTTGATGGAGGTCTATTCCAGCACATCTATGGTGGATTCATTTTCTGGTAGTTCTTTTTTTACAGTTTGGTGAATGTTTGCAATCCCTTTGTTGGTCTCTGATTTTTTCTTTCACTAAAGTCCTAGGCAAATGGCGGATGCCTGGAGGTCCTCTGTAGCTTTTTGCATAATATAATCCCTGAATATTCCAAAATGTAGAACCAACTACTAGCGTAAACCCTTTTAGAGGATAGAATAACAGGCAGTTGACAAAAAGAGGGTTAAAGTAGTGGACAGCAGGTATTTTAATAAATGTTTACCAATACATTTTTTTTGTTTATGATGTATTTAATCAAAAGATTGCATTTGCTATCTGTACAGCAGAGCCTTTTAACCTTTGCCATTCCCTGCTGCTCCTTCCGATTTGCTAACCCTCTGTCCTGTCCTGGTATTGTTGAATCCTCCCAGAACATTTTTCCCTAATAACCATCCCTGAAGCTTGTTCCTCTGTGGTCTGGTCTTTATAACTCCATTCCTTGTGGAATGTAATTATTAAGCAATGTGCTAAGAATTTGTGTGCATATGATATATGTCATGTATATGTAGAGCATAAATACATTCATATCATGGAGAACATCTAAAGACCACAATTAGCTTATAAACAACAAATGCCGACTAATGCCTCAGTTAACATTTAGATGTCTATAACTATCTAGTATTTACCGTAAACTTAGTTAACCCATAACAACCATTCATGCTTTAATAACTTGTAGCCAGTGAACCTGTTCCAGCAAAAGTGACTCGTAAGAAGGATCTCCTCCATTAAGTGACTTGTAAGAAGGATTTCCTCCATAAGGGTTTGGTAAATGCAGCCAAACTTGCCATGAAATATGTGGTAATGCTTCTTTCTTTGTCCGAAATGCTAATATTTGAAAAAACTATTGTAGATTATACCATGTTCGTACCACTTTATATTTCCCTATATCTTAATTGGATCCAACTAGGAGAGCCAATCTCTTCCATATGTTAACTCCCAACTCATGCATGTTGCTGTTGCTTTTGTCTAAATACCAATTGGAGAATAATAGGAGACAACTCTGCCTAACTGAAGAATCTTGAAGTTTTCTTTCATGCTCACTGCATTTCATGGTACTCTACTTTTGGTAATGTGACGTTTGCTTCTTCCTACTATATTACCGATCTTGCAATAGAGAGAGAAGACTGGAAATATTATTAGGTATAACATAGAATAAATGCTTAGTGATGTGTAATATACCAACTAGCACATAGCGACCTGAAATCTGCTATATGTTGTAGACTGTTAGTACTTATTTCCATAACATCTTATAACAACTTGAGTAATAGATTATATTGCAACTCCCCAGTGTCTATGTTATTTGCATTTGTCTGGAGATCCTTTATAACAGTCTTACATTGTAAATTTTATGCATGAGTTCTGCTGTCCGAATTATACTATTGATACACTTAAAGATGGTTTAAGCAGCCTACACTGGAAGTTCTTGCTATTTGGTATGCAATATGACAAGAGTCTTATAGGTTTCTCTGGATTTTGGAAATACATACAAATGTTAATCAGCAAAAGGCCATAGAATGGTGTTCAGATATCTGTTTCTGAGACCCTTTTCATGGGAATTAGGGGCCACAATTGTATAGCTCAGGACCTATAATTTACCTGAAGTCACTACTTTGTGCAGTTTAGAAGATAATGGCAGTTAGATCACCTACTCTTATGCAATGGGATATTGACTAAGGTCAAGAGTTCCTCCTTTAAAAGTTAGAATAAAGTGAGTAGGTTGAGGCCATTTATACCGGTGTTCATACCTTGTAAGCAGGAAGGGAATACCTATTTATTTCCTTGCCTCAGAGATGCCTGAAATTTAAGTG